>JAKCPI010018507.1:0-15811 GCA_023213315.1 Euborellia annulipes
TTTTTCTAAATATTTTCCATTATAAAAGGAATATTTTTTAATTAGGAATATTAATTAAAGTTGAGAGTCCTATGTCCTTTCTTCTAACACTATCTTGATCCATTAATACAAATAAATGACACTAGCCTGCAATAAATTCATGAAGAAACCGACATTTATGATATATAAATTAAAATCATTTGGGCTTGTCCTCTCACCCTTCTCTCGATATATAAAATTAAGGTTTTGAAGTGGTTTGTGAGTTTGTTTTGGTTATTTATATTTTTTTTTTAACTTATCGACCAGTAACAACAACCAGCAATATGTTATCCATTATCAACGAAAAAAAATTATATATATCGTATAGAAGAGATAAAAAATATTGTTAAAGTTATACGCAATAAAAATATCACAATTCCAAGGGAAGTAATATGTTATTAAATAAATTTTATGAAATATTAAGTAAACAATTTTCTGTTTCAAAAGACTATTATCAAAATTATTATTTTTAAAAGCTGATAATTTAGTAATTTAAGTGGTGGAGAGAGAGGGGGGAAGATTAATAATTAAAATTTTTTTAAATACTGTATGTTGTTCAAGAACGTAATAACTATCTATATGATTGCTAGTGCTAACTTCAATCTATTCTATATGCCTATATATTATTGTATATAGTTGCGGAGTGTCCGTTTATTAGGCAGTTTGGCCAACTTCCCGTTGAAATATTACTTTATAGGAAACGTTATAGAGAAACCAGGAAAGATACAAGGGTAAAAAATTAAGAAAATTCAGAATTTTTTCATTGAAAAGGAAGGTTCTTCTCTCCTTACGAAAAATTATTATAATAATACAATAATTAAATCTCTTAAGTGAAAAAATCATAAAAATTGCTAATTAATTTTTCTTTTCCTTTGAATGACATCCCCAAAGGAATATATAGACATGCATTTACATAAAACCATATAATGTTATTTTAACGAATACAAGGTTGTTTATACTTAAATAAGATAACTGAGGTGTACAATATATATTTCTTAATGAACCAGATATGTATTTTTATATTAATTGTCTGAACATGATGTCAAGGCCCCCTGGCTAGACATGAAGCTCGCCGAAAACAAGCTTATAAGCTTTTGAAAATATCTAGATGGGGAATTTGTTTTAATAATTTTTATCAGACGACATGGTCAATTTAAAAGTACAATAGTGAAAAAAATATCCTGGGATTCTGCTTTGAATAATAGAAAAAAAAAAATAATAATAGATATTTCTTATTCTATTATATTAGACAATACATTTGAGGATTGTTGAAGAACTGACATCATCTCACTAACACCAAGTACGCAATACTATAGGAAAATTTAAAACTTGATAAAGAGAAAAAAGAAGTTGAGAGTAGATTAAACAGGCTTTGTTTAACAGACTATAAAACAAGATATAATATCAATAAGATGGTTCATTTTATTTCGTGATTAAGTTTTCTACTATAACGTCTTCATTTATTGATATTTGATTTGTTTGTAAATATGAAATCTCATTCAACCAACATTTTACAAGTCTCTTGAAAAAATTCAAAAGCAAACATAGCTTAAGTTTAAATTTGTCTTGGTTGAACTAATAGTGTTAAAAAAAAAAAAAAAAAAAAAAAAAAAAAATTAAAAATGAAGCTTTTCTAAATTCTGCTTACAAAGCAAAGACTAACTAAATATACTAGCTTGTGTTTATTTATCAAAGCAGAAAAAAATTTTGCAAATAGAATAAAATATACTAATCTAAAAAAAATAAATAAAAAATGACTAAATGATCCTAAATTAATCTTTTAATTATTATAATTATTTTTATTTATTTTTCTGATAGCATAATTGAATATTCTTGTTTCGATGAAACATGATTTAATCTTAGCTATTGTTTAGAAATAACATAGGCTTGAATTTTATAATGTGTTAACAACATGGCATGGAGTATATGTGAAAATCGATCGAGTAATATTTTATAAAATGTATTTTTTAACTTTGCATTGCAAAAAAAAAAATTTTCTTTATATGAATTGACAAAAGATAATAAAGAAAGTAAAAGTTTGCTAATCAAAGTGTAGAATAATAATTAATTTTCTCCATTAAATCTAACTATCTGTGTCATCACAGTTGGGGATGATTTATATAAAGAGTGGGATGGCGAAGGCACGCTTTACTCTTCTAAACACAAATTAAAATGAAATATATCGCTTATTGCAAAATTCGCTTGGAAAAACTATAGACATAGAAAACGTCACGTTTTCCATATCGATTACAGGGTTCGTGTTGATGCCGCCCCATTTTGATGCTATCACACACTTCTATTTAAAGAATGGTCATTTTTCACATGGTTCTTGAAATAAATTAGCAACGATTCATTTTTTTTTTTTCTATATTAGTATATTTTTATTTTCAATTCTGTTCTTGCCTTTCTCGAAATATATTAATATCTCCCTTTTTTTTCCTTTTCAATAAATCAAATATCCTTTTTAAAAAAGTATTTTCACCAAATAAATTAATGGATTCTGAAACTTTTTTCTTTTTCTTTCATTCTCTTTTTGGTATTTTAAACTATTATATATAGGAGAAAGTTTTAGAAACGTGCTAAAAATTTCAATTTTGTAAAATGGTAGTCTAATATTTAATTCTAGTTTGAGAGAATAAATTTAAGCCAAAGTAAATACGTATTAGCAATCAGGGCCGGCCCAAGGCGTACGAGAGGAAAATTTACTAAAAAAAAAAGTATGATATGAATTTTGTACAGAAAATTTTTCCGTTTTTTTTTTTTTCATTCGAAATCTCCGACTTAAAAAGCTCTTTAATTCGTACTGTTTTCAAAGAAGGGGAGAAGAGCGAATGAGGGAGACATTTTGATTCGTTATCTTTTAACTGCAAGGAAATGTGGAGAGAGGTGAGCGAAATTGAGCTTCTATTACATTTTAAAGTGAAACTTTTATTATATCACTATAAATTTTTTGGTTCTTCTATCAGCATGTCGCGTTGTAGCGAGGTGACGTAAAAGGCCATGACGCTACAAGCCATGACGTCACAATCCGTGACGACAAAAATAAGAATAAATAAATAAATTTTTTATTATCTTTCATTTACAATTACAATATGCGCTCGAGGCGCTGTAATTTTACATTTTTTGTTTCGCGGCTTCAGACTATTCCGTCTTTTATCCTGCGCTGATGTGTGTTGGCCTCTGCTCTGCATATGTCCATTTTCATCTTTCAGAGAAAAATTGCAAAAAACTCTGTTCTTTTTAAAAAATAAAATTAATGAATAAAAAAAAAAAAAAAAAAAAAAGTGTCCCTGTATAATTTTTCTCATTAGTTCAAACAAAATGAGGTCTAGTCCGGCATTCTTAGATTTTTTTTTTTTTTTTTTTTTATTTCAAGTCCTGTAGATATTATTTATTAGCGGGTTCTCATGGTTTGCGCATTTGAACTTGAACCTTGTGGATATTTTTTCTAAATTTTCCATCAACGGTTCAACTCCGAGTCCTACTTCGATAATCTCGTTGTTCGTGCCAGGAGGTGGTTGAGCGATGACTCTAAGTGTTTTTGATTGAATCCTTTTCAATGTTAAAAGATTCGATCGGGAAGCATAAGAAAACCAGGCTGGTGCTGCATATGTGATGCACGGTTTTACAAGCATTTGGTAGAGATTTATTTTTTCTTTTATCGGAAGTGCGCTACCTGGACGGATGAGGGGCCAGATTGCTCTGACCGCCTGCCGAGCTTTTTTATTTGCATATTGCAAATGCGCGGCCCAATTGCCTCTTCGATCCAATATGGCACCCAAATATCGAACTTTGTTTTTCCAACCATGCCGGTGACCATCTATGTTCACGGTAGTGTGAAGGTATTTTCTCTTCTTCGTGAAGAGAATGGCCTCCGACTTGGTTGGATTAACTTTTAATTTCCAGTCTCGAAGATAATCCAAGACCTTCTGCGTCTCCTCTTGGACTCTTCGCACCAAGCATTTAAAGTTTTTATTCGAATAATAAATACATGTATCATCAGCGTATTGAGCAATGTGTACATATTCAAGCCTGGGCATATCCGAAACATAGAGTGCATATAGGATCGGCGATAACAATGCTCCTTGCGGAACCCCCGCTCTGATTGGACACCATTTGGATCTCGCGTCCCCCACTCTTACTCTGAATACCCGCTCTCTTAAAAATTCCGCAATGATTTGACATAATGGCTCCGGTAGGCCAAATAAGAGTAATTTAACGGCAAGTCCCAGATGGTGCACGCTATCAAATGCTTTTGCCACGTCAAGAAGTATCATTGCCGTAGCCTTCTTAAGTCTAAGCCTATCTTTTATAAAGTGCGTCACTCTAACAATTTGGTGGACTGCCGAGTGAGCCCTTCTAAATCCAAACTGTGTATCAGGTAAGAGTTTTTTGTCATGGACTTCTTTTTCCAGCCATTTCAGAATAAGTCTCTCCGCCAACTTCCCCAGCACAGGTAAGAGGCAGATTGGTCTGTAGCTAATTGCTTGGGTGGGGTCCTTACCCGGCTTGTGAATCGGCACGATCTCACCTTTCTTCCATGCGGTTGGAAAGTAGCCTAATCTGAGCATACTCTGCAAAATTCTCGCCAAGAGAAGTATGGCTTTTCCTGGCAGGAATTTTACAAAGGTAGGCAGAATCCCATCATATCCTGGTGCCTTTCTTTGTTTTAACAATTTTATGGCTTCCCTCACGTGGCTCGGCCTTATAGTTGGTGTAAAGGTCTCAACTCCGCGCTTCTCTAGTTCTTCAGCTGCCTGATCAATAAGCATCTGCGAGGTGATTTTCGATTGCTCATTGTTGGTGAATTGGTGTTCATAGTTATCTGCAAGTATATCTGCTTGTCGCTCCGGGAGATATTCAAGGCCGTTCGCACCCTCAAGAGGTCCAAAAGCAACCTTGCCTCTCCGAAGTTGACGCGCGAATTGCCAGATGGATGTGTCTTTAGAATTAAGCGATTTTATTCTGTTTATCCAGATGTCTTGTCTCCAGATTGCAACAGCTTGCCTGACTTTATTAACTAGACTATTTAGTTCTGTTTTATTGGTTCTAAATCTGTGCCAAATCCTTCTTACTCTGTTTTTCTCTTCTATTAAGGCTTTAATTTCTATAGGGAGGGGGTCTCCTTTGAATAATAAATTTTTCTTTGGAATGCTTGAATTGGCGGCGAAAGTTATAGCTTTTGTTAGTGATTCCACGGCGGTGTCAATGTCTGTATTGGTTTGTATATGTGGAATATCTATCGAGCTGCAAATATGGAGGCGAAATTGTTTCCAGTCTGCTTTCTGCAAGTCCCATTTTTGGTGAGCTTTATATGAAACTGATTTGCGAAGGCGGACAGCTACTGGATTGTGGTCTGAGTTTAGTTCGTCCCAGCTGACTGCAGATGCATCAATATGAGACATTCCCTTGATTATAGTGAGATCAAGTATACTCGGATAGTATCGGGGGTTAGTTGGATACCTAGTGGGTTGGTTTGGGTAGATTATCTTCAGTCCTCGCTGCAAGCAAAGATTCAGAAGTTTTCGGCCATTCTCGTTGTCGCTCCTGCACCCCCACTCCACATTTCTAGCATTTAAGTCCCCCGTTAGGATGACTCTACTATCCATGTCCAGAATTGACGTGACATGTCGTTGAGTGAGTGGGCGGAATCTTGAGGGAGAGTTGTATACGCAGGCTATTGTAATTGGACCAGTCGGGGTGCTTATAGTTGCTGCTACTGCTTCCAAGTGGCCAGTGTCGCTAAGAGCGCGTTGATACGCAGTGATGTCACTTCTTATTGCTAGAAGCACCCCTCGTTTTGGATGGGAAGCGTCTGATCTGAAGATTTTGAATCCAGGTATGCGCAACCTGAGGTCTGGAGTGAGCAATGTTTCTGTAATTGCAATGACATGGGCATTACGCTGGTTGGAGAAGTGAATTAGTTCTGCAATTTTGTTCCTTAAGCCATTTGAGTTCCAGTTAACTATATTGATGTAAGGAAGTGTAGCCATTATCGAAAGATAGTGTCTCCTTCCTCCCGGAGAATCGAGTTACGCTCAGATGAGTCTTTTGCTTCAATAAGCTTTATGACCAAATTCAGAAATTTTGTTAGAATATTTATCATTAGGGCAGAGGTGAATTCTGAGCTGTTTTCAGGACCTTGTTCATTGGTTTTGAAACAGTGTTGTGCTGCCTGGGAGTAAGTTATCGTTTGTTTGGGAAGAATACGCTTTTGAACTAGAGAGTCTTGTCCACGACTATTTGGCAAATCGGGAAATTCCACTTTGTTTGATGAAGACAAATTTATAGATTTTGTTGAAGTTTGCTTTTTAGGTTTAAGGTTCACCGTTTTAACCCTGGCTGGACAGTCTGGGTTACTGGCTGCATGGTTACCTTTACAGTTTGCACACTTTAAGATGTCGGATTTACAATCCTGGTTTTTGTGCGGGCCGGAGCACCGCACGCATCTCTCAGGGAGGGTGCAGTTTACACTTATATGGCCCATTTCCTGGCACCTATAACATTGTTGTACCCTTTGGGAGCTTTTGAATTTCTCCCAATAGATTTTTGTGTAGAATAGGTGTTTTATTGAAGTAACAGGCTTAATATCTTTCCCAGGAGCATACTTTAAAATAAAGGTAGGTATTTTTATATCTGAACCCTTTCTTGTTAACTGAATGATATCTAACGGTTCATGTCCTTGGTCACGTAAGCTATTTCTGACTTCTTCACTAGTTACCGATCTGTGGAGCCCCTTTAACACAATTTTGACTGGCACTTCCTCCTCAAGGCCATATGTGTAAAATTGATAGTTGTGTTGGACAAGGTAAGTTTTAATTATCTTATATTCATTAATGACATTAGTTTTTATAAGTGTTTTTTCATAATCTTCCCTAGCAATACATTTAAACTCCACTTCGCCCTTTACGAGGCTTCTAATCTTTTTAAAAAATACCGTGGCTTGCTCTAATTTACTTCTAATGACTAGCGGGGGAGGCCTTTTGGCTTTAACAGAAGGCCCCGTAGGCTCCTCAGGATCCATATTTACTTCTTCCAGCGAGCTAAAGCGATTGCTGGTGTCTATATTATATAGAGAAGCATCGCTTTCCAAGCAGGAATTGAATGAATTGTCTAGTGTTTTGTTAGTAATAGTGCGTCGGCGCTTACTTTTTTGCTCCTTGGGACTGGAGGATGGACCGGGTTTTGGCGAGGGCGGCGACTTCCCACGTCGTAGAAGTGGCTTTTGCTTGGCTTCTGCTTTCTTCGCATTTGAGCTTGATGTTGCAGCTTTTGAGGTTGGCAGCTTGGCTGGGAGGGTCTTAGCTCGCGACCCTCCAGGATTGTTCATATTAATATTACCCGACAATATTCTTGAAAATTTATAATACAACTATTAAAACAGAACAAGAAGTAAACGATTTAGTAAAAATAAACGACTTTTAAACACGAAAATACAAGAAAATTGAATAATTAGACAAGCGTGAAAATTTTCCAATGTTTCACAAAGGAGCGAATTTTAATATATATAACGAATTATAAAAAAATAATTGTGAGATTTAATAATTCAATTTTTAAATTGATAAAATATAATTTTTAAAATAATTTAAAATATTCAAATCTTCAATCTATATATACTGTATATATATAATCCAGGGGGGGGGGCGAAGCCCTCATAGCTAACCGCGCCGCCCGCCTTCGGCGGGCGGCGCGGTTAATTACTAAATAAATATTGTTCACAGTTTTTAACATGCGTCTATTGATTTCCTATTTTCCAATTATTAAATTAAGATTAAAAACGCGATTTTAATAACCTTAATTGAATAATTTTCTGAAAAGTTTCAGTTAAACGCACGCCTACGATCCGAAAAAAGTTTCACTTGCATCGTGGTTTCATAAAACCACACAATGATTTTTTCTTTCCTTTTTGCCATTCAGTCTTGGCATTAATATTTTAATTTTTTTTTAATTTTGACTCCCGATAATTGGTATTCGCAATAATTCGTACCAAACGGTCGGTCTCGTAGCGATACGAATTATCTGGATTCTACTGTAAAATATATCAAAGATTGTAAAAAAGGAATCTTCAGTTAGATATCCGCTCTAATTTAAATATTTAGATACAGAAAATTTGGTAAAAAGAAACCGAAAAATATATATCCTCTTATCAATAAGGTTAAAATGAATTAAAATACAATATTTATAAAAATAATGTGGCCACCAAGGGGAGAAAAATAAAGTAGCTTTTAAAATAAAAAAAAGGAAAAAAACAATTAAAATAAGAGAAAGTAAAAAATGTGTTAACCTTTCAAAAAGTAATCTCAATATTTATGTCAGAATATAAATTGAGGATGATTTAAAAATATATTTATGTTGTCTTCTAAAACCAAGTTAATTTTGAAGCTCTCTAAATGTGATACAACCATATATATAAACTTTACGTACGAATTTCATAATAAACATATCCAGAACAAACATATTGTTTGATAGTTCCCCAGTGAAATGTTTTTGATAAAATAAATCTTCCGAATAATATGTTTACTAAAATAAATCTAAATGTCTAACTATGTATTCTAAAAATCTCTAACATCATACATGGGTATAATATGTATATAGCAAACATAGCGGAGGGAGAACGACGACTTTCGGGAGCCAAAAATACGATTTGGTTAAGGGGGTTCAGGAACAACGTCTAAACGTACTTTGAAAAAACTAAACTATTATAAGGAATTTTTCAATGTGGTTTTTTTTAAATTCATAAGAGATCATTAGGACATCGAGCTATAATTTTTTAAATGACTTATTAAAAAATTATCGTAAATTAATTTTTTTGTTATCAAAGAAATACAAAAAAAAAAAACAATCTGTCCCAATAATCTTTAATTTTTTTTAAATTTAAAAATGAATTTATTGTTATTATTAATCAGATATTAATTAAGACATTTTTAAAATAAGCTTAGATGATTTATTTAAAAATCAACTGTCAAATTAGTTCAGCATCTAACAGCCGATATATTGATAGTATAAGCCTATATCTGGCCTATATTTATATATTTTTATGCTTTTATAAAAGATACATAATATTTAATAACATTTATAAAGTATTTATTGTCAATGAAAATCAACCAAATGCATTAAATATTATTAGCTACCATTCTGACATCTCTTGGCAAATTTTTGAATTACTTGATTTTTTGGGCATACTTTTTATGACACACTACGCCATCTTATCGGGAAAAACATGCGTAACCACTTCGCCCCCGTTCTCCCTTAATATTTATTTAAAAAATTATAATTTCTTTTCGCTTCAGAATTTCTTAAAGGTAATAATAAATATTTAAAAAGTAAAATTCTTGGAAATATCATTTTCAAACAAATTTTAAAGAGATCTGTCAACTTAAAAAAAGCCCACGGGGCGTGGTGTAGAGGTTAGCGTGCTAACCTCATATACCAAACGTCGCGGGTTCGGACCCCAGGCAGTCCGATGATTTTATTTAAGCCATCTGGATACCAGATGGCTTAAATAAAAATGCCTGGACCCTTAATATATATAAATTCATAAATAACGGTTATCGTAAATGTCTTATATGGCCTGAGCTGCCGAAAAGACAGTGTGAATGTGTGTGTGAGTGTGAGTGTGAATGAGAAAAAAGTGTGAATGTTTTTTTTTTATAAAAAAAAAAAAAAAACTTAAAAAAAAAGCTAATTTGGAGTGTCAAAGGTATTAATTAAATATTTAGCTACATTCATCAAAAGGTTTGAAAAAGAATCACTAAATGAATGAACTTTGCGTAAAATGAAAAAAAAAAAGAAAAATATTAATATAGCTAAATCAGCTATACTATAATATTAAAACAAAACGAATTCTTTAAATATTTTAAAATGTTCAAAATCATTTATTCAACATCAATCAATACGAATTCGAGTGATGAGTCAGCAGCTCAATAATTGGGCAAATTACTTCACCTCCTCTTTTATATATATAGGCCTATATATAATGAAAGTAAAAGGAATAAAATATCTTAAAAAGCTTTTTGATTCCCTTTTTTAAAGATAAGTGGCACTTTAGAGGGCCTCTTTTTTTGAAGGGATGTGGAGAGTAAGGAAGTGTCCGGAAGAGTTGTATGAAAATTTGAAAATTATTCAATATCATGAATTTTTCTTTAATAGAACCGTATTCTATTTCTACAACTTACTATTTCTGTTATTTTTGTTTCCCAAATGTTAACGTAAAGGCACGTAAACCAAATTGCCTAAGTTAAATTTGACATTTTTAAAACTAGAAAAGCTCGTGGATGAAAAGACATTCTGTTCTGATTATTCAAGGAATCGAAAATTATCACAATTTCTTTCCAATTATTTTTTTGAAATTTTTTATTGATTTTTGACCTTTAGCCTGCAGCTATTACGCTAACCTAAATACACCTTTTTTTTGTCTACAAACTTCCAAATAAATAAATAAAATAAGTAAATAATTAACCAAATGTTATTATATTTTTTTGAAATTGTAATTACCAATATTAATCTCCTTTTTATTTTAAAATGATTTAAGGGAATAATTATGAAGGAGGCCCTTGGCTAAGCGTTATCCCGCTGGACTTATCCGTCCAGGATTGCAACACAAATATGAGGATTGTCCAGTTTGTCCCAAACATGTTAAGTATAGCGAAAATCACCGCCTGGGGTAGGCAAGTGGAGATCATCTCACTTCTAATAGCAGGTACAAAGATCTCAATTTGCCGGGAGCGGAATTCATCCCTAAAATTGAATAAATCTATAGCCAAAAGAAATAATTACTGAAGAATTTTTTCAGGAAACACACCTTTTTACAATTCGCCAGATTGTCCCTTTTATTCAACTACAAGTCCTTAAACTTGATTTAAATTTTTTAAGTGACCTTTACGACTTTATGACCTCAATATTATCATCAAAAATCTTACTGATAGTGGTGTGCAATGTTAATATCAGGTCACCATATGAAATGATGTTTGAAATAGAGCTTTGTAAGAAACTAGAGTCAATAAAGGCTATCTAGTAAGAAACTGGGAATGATTAAATTTATATTTCTTGCACAGCTGGGTATAGATATTCCCTTATATTGCAATATTACATTGTAATAAAAACTTTCGATTCCTTAAAAAAAAATTCATAGAATAAGTTGAAATAATATGCAACCGCCGCATTGTTATGAGAAAATGTTAAATGATAGTTTTCATTTCTCATCCCCTTTTGAAGGCTGAGAGGTTAGAGATAGTGATAAATGTCAATGTTGTCAATAACCTTAAAAGCCAAGGGGTGTGGGTTCGGATTCCAGGCAGTCCGATTAATATTTATTTAAATCAATTGGATATCAGTTGGTCTATATATTGGGGGTTCAGGCATTCTTATTTAAGCTATTTGATATCCAAATGGCTTAAATAAATTCATTGGACTGCCTGGGATCCGAACCCGCGACTCATGGTATGAAGCCGAAAGACTTAAAAGAAAACAATTTTCCATTAATAAACAAAAAATTTTAATTTAGTTTTTTTTTTTTTTAAACAAGTTATTTAAGAATACTGTATATTAAGAATAAAAGATATGTTTACTCTTCTTTTAGAGTAATTAAAGAAATAAAAGTGTTTCTTTTTTCACGAGGCTTGACAAATGTCATCTCTTAAAATCCGCGTAACACCTCTTCCATTTAGAAAGTTGTTCATTTATAAACAACATACGTATATATAGAAAAAAATTTCTCACTCAACAATTTTTTTGCAACTTCTTAAGCTTATATAGACTATAATCCATTCCAAAACGTAATTAGACATTCTCTCTCTCTCTCTCTCTCCTGTGTCTTATTTAAATTTCAACTTATTTAAAGAAAAGATAAAAGAGCCAGGAAGACTTTAATTAAATAAATAACTTAAAGAGTCGACCTCTATAAATAATAAATATTTTGAGTGGTGATTGTATAAATACTGGCTTTCTCTGTTATACGAAAACTAGACGCACACTCAGGCGGATAGGACCACATTGCTTAGGGAAAAAAAGTTTTTTTTTTTGTTTAAATTAATAAATAAATGAGAAAAAAAGAGTGTTTAGTAAAGTAAAGTTTAGTAAAGGGATGATTCCAATTTCATTAAAAAATACATATAATGAAATTCATAAATTAATTCGTTTTTGATTCCTGTATGGTATGCAATCAAAATAAAAGAATTAGGGAGCTGACGTATCACTTAAGGGAAAAAACAATAGAAAAAACGAAAATTTGTTAGAGTTGATACAATTAAAAAATTCAATATTGATAATCTCAAAGCCAAGGGGAGTGGGTTCTGACACCAGGCATTTCAATGAATTTATTTAAATCATTTGGACACCAAATGGTATAAATAAATATGCCTGGACCAGAATATTTAATTTACTGGTATATATCGTAATTTAATATATAAATATGTGTAATAATAGCTAATAATAATTATTAAAGTCTAAAGGGCCTAAGATGCCAAAAATCTTTAAAAAAATAAATAACTCAACTATTGAAAAATAATGAAGGCCTTGTGAAAAATTTCTGTGAAAATTCAAGAAAACTAAAAAGATTTTATTTTAATTTAATTTTTACATTTTCTTATATCTTTTCGGCATCTAGAACAATACTTATTTTAGACTATAATAATTACGATTACAATATACTGTTATATTGGAGTCCAGGCATATTTATTTAAACCATTTGGTATCAAAATGATTTAAATAAATTCATCGGACTGTTCGAACCTACATAAAGGTACCAGTAACGCTGCTAATAATTAAAAAAAAATTAGTGGTTTTTGTCTACTTTCAGAATATCCACTTTATTTATAATAAATCACAAATAATACCTATAAATAAAAGTTAAAGTGACAAACCAGGTTTTCGAATGTTCTAAATTAAGGTGAAGGGATTTAACTGAACCCATAAAAGAATCAGCTGCACTCCCGTGGTCACCTGTTAAATAGAATCAAGACTTTTTTCCTGTTCATGTTAAATAATTTAATTTTAATGAAATTGAAAGCAGATCTGGCGAACAGAAAGGGAAGAGAATTTAATTGATTAATGTCCTTGACGAGAAATCGTTTCTCTACCTCACACCCCTCCTTTTAATGCTTAACCCAAAAGACTCTCATTATCTCGATTTTTAAACTATCAAACCAAATTCGATCAAAGTAATGAAGTGAAATGATTATTTTAAATTTGCCTCATTGATTTAAAATTGACCATTTCTCTTTTTATAGTCTTTCACACGAACATATACAAATTATAGACCATATTTGTATTATTATTAGGTGAATTTTTAATTATAGACCCCATTTGTATTAATTATTTATTAAAAATATAAATACTGTACAACGTTTCGATTGCTTATTCTGCAGTTTTCAAGTACTATGCACCTTGCTCAGACTCAAGCGAACTAACTTCTCAGTTAACCTTTAAGTACATTTTATATATAACAACGTCAGCGCCACCTACAGTCAATCCTATGAAATTAGATACAAACTTCAGCGCTATCTACAATCATTCTCATGAAGTTAAACACAATTGTACATATAAAATGCACGTAACTGCCCCACAGAGGTTAGTTCACTTGAGTGGGAGCCAGTGCACAGTAGTCTTCTTGAAAACGACTGCAGCATAAGCAGTCGAAATGTTGTAAGTATTTATATTTTCCATAATAATAATAATAATAATACAAACCCCAAAAACTTTAATAAACATAATATAGGCAAATCTTTCTAACAGTAATAAAGCAGGTGCTTGTTGCTGTTAGATAAATCCGAATATTTTTGTAATTTTTTTATCATTGATTAATAACTATTTTTTTTTTTAATATGGACCACCTAATGAAATGTATCTTTTTATATAGTTAGACTGGGATATAGACATTTATTAACCTATATTCTCATTTGATTTTATTGATTTAGAGGAAGGAGAAAAGAGAAAGAAATTATTCAAGTGCTGGACCATCCCTTCTCTCCCCCCCTCATTCCTTAAAATTTTTTATCCTACCGTAAATTTCTCGTAATTTATTGTATATTTCTAATATATAAATTTACATATATCCACTATAAATCATTGCGTTAATTAATAATAAGAGGTTAATTAATTTTAATTTAAATATGTATAGTTGAAATACACATATAAATCACTAATTAATTAATTTTTCAAGAACGTTAATTTTATCTTTACCTCTGAACCACTGATCTATAAACGTTTGAGAAATTATTAAATAATTAATTTAGAATTTTCCAAAGGGTTTTCATATGTCACTATTTAGTAAAGAGAATCAAGAAAGTCGCAGAAGCAAATGAAACAAGAATGAAATTAGCAAACAGGAAGAAATTAAAAAGCAAACGAAACATGCATGTTTATAGTCACAGCGAGGGATCATTATTAAATTAAATAAGAGAAGTAGAAGTAATACCCTTAGTACATAAATAAAATTGAATCAGTGAATATATATATTAATTAAACTGCACACGCTCAAGTCAATATTCGGGTTTAATTACTATCACTATTTTTTCTACTTAAATTTAAGATAAATTTTCTTTTGATGTATTTGGGCATTAAAAACATAGAGTGGTATAATTGGGAAGGAAGTCGGAAATGACCCTCAAATTGAATTTTAAGAAACAATTATCCTATCAAAATTGAGTTAAATCATATGTCTAATATGTGATTGTTATAGGAAACCTGTTTTATAATATAGTTTTCTTTTAATAAACCCCTATTTTTTATTTTAGTTTTAAAATAAGTTCACACTATTTATACTTATAAGTGGAACATAGATAATAGAAATATGTAGGAAGTTTGCTGGAATGTTAGCAACCAAAATGACGCAATTTATTAATTTATTTTTTTATCAATTTCTAGAGGTATAAATCGACAGACACCCTGGGTGTTAGCCTAGAGGCAGAAATCTCGCTTGAATAGAATAGTTCTGGATCTGGAAGGTAGAGAATCCAAATGGACCAGTGATTAATGGATTTTTTCAGAGCTTCTCTATAAATGGACTTTTTACCTCTTACAATTACCCAATCAACTACAAATTCTTCTAACAAATTTTCCTGATCAATAAAACATGTATTCATTGATTCACTAGGGCTTATTGTCTCTCTCTCATATCAAGCATCATGCTGTGTGTAGATAGAGCTTTCCAGATTTTAAGTGCCCACCACATTTTATTGGAGATAAGACAAAGAAATTCACTCCACGTGCCATTTAATCCTGGCTACAAATTGAATTATTTTTTAAACGTATTTCTCTATTTCTCTTATATTTATTATATTCAATGATATTTAATCAATAAACTTCAAGAATAAAATTTCTGCTTATAACAAATTAGACTTTTTGATTAAATGGACTAATAATTTATATGAAACACTTAGATAGAGCTAGGCTTTATGGCATGCAATATTCTAGATAGTTATTGGGTAAACAGTTAAGCTTCATTACGGCTCTAGACAGATTCTATAATAAAGAGTTATCATAATAATTTATCATTACGAAATATTAATCAATATTACTTAATCATTATTATTATTATTATTTTGTAATTTTCAGAAAATTATGCTTAAAAACAATTTGTTTTTTAATCAATAACTATTTTTCTTTTTTAGTGCACTGTTTCTTACTTTTTTTGTATTTTAACTTTTTATTTTGTACCAATTAAAGTTTTGAGCCCCCTGAGTCCAGAAAAGTTTCTTTCTATTATTATTTCTATTAATATTTTTTAATTGAATGTATTATTATGTAAAATTTTTGCTTCTGGCCGAAAACAAAATAAATGAGAAAAAGTTCATTA
>JAKCPI010018508.1:0-16712 GCA_023213315.1 Euborellia annulipes
GGGCATACTTTTTATAACACACAACGCCCTCTTATCGGGAAAAACATGCGTTACACTTTCGCTCCAATTCCGCCTTAATAAGTACGATAAAAAAAAAAGAAGTTTGTAGCAATACATTTTCAAATAAATAAGAGAGTATAAAAAATCCAGAGGTAAATAAATATCTTCATAATAAATTACAGATATGATAAAAAAATATATCGCTCAGTCATCTGAGTTTATAAAATAACTAAATGACTAAAAACATTGATAATTGTCAGACTTAATTCGGAAAACTCGTAGTTGCTAAAAAGAAGGAAAATATAATGCGTATTCAAGAAATATTTTTAAAATTGTATATTTTTCAATTTTTCTTGGTTTTTTCTCATTTCTTTCGGAATTTGCATTATCTTGTTCCAATTAATTCAAATAATCGAGTTTCTTCTACTCTAATTAAAAACAAGAAATTAAGCTAAATTTCATTTCTAGGACATCGATTTTAGTGCTCTTTCTTTGTGCATTTGTATATTCAAATTTTTGCGTGAGCCTTGTGCAAGGGGGGTTGGGCTTACCTAGTTTCTACCAAAAGGGCGTGATTTCAGGGTGAACTCTTTAAATTTACATACAAACACACACACACAGACACAAACACACACCTCGCCATTTTAAATTCAATATTTTTAATTAAATTTTTTATAGTTAATAAAATATTTATCAAATGAAAAAGTCTTTCAAGCAAGAACAAAATTTCAATTAAATTCAGAATTCATTTTTTTTGTTTTTTTGTAATTACAATAAATTGGGGATATTTTGTTTGTTCCTTATTTAATTATTGTAAATTAAGTTAATATTCTACAAAAAGAAATGAATGATGAAATAAATTTTCTTTAATAAAAGGAAATTGAAATTATATTATGCATCGCCAGCTATACGTATTTTAAAATCCTTTTCTTTGTTTAAATTCATAACCATAATTAATATGAATAAAAAAAAATTCATTCATTAAAAGTCACTGGATTTAAATTTACCATATGGACTGAAAAATCATCAAATATACATATTACATTTTTCGAACCCTTTCTGTAACGCAATTGTTATGTTAGCTCTTTAAAACCCTAGAATTTAATTCAAAATCTTTTTCTATTTAATATAATTAAAAAAATAATTACCCTTTCAAAACATTATTTTTCGATCAGACTTTAATTTTCTAAATAAACATTTAATGTAGATAAATGTCTATATATTTAGCGGTCAAGCATTGGATTGGTCTGATAACATAATCCATTAATGTTAGAATCTGTTTGATTAATTCAATAAGCCCAATCACGAATGCCTCGGTTGTCTCTACAACCGGATGTTTCAGTCTATTAATGCTCTCTGAATCGATTTATCGGGTTAAGAGTTTTTTTTGTCTACTTCTATTGGCTCTTCTCTCTTTCATTATATCAGTTTATTTATATACACTACATCTATTAACTCTCTACTGTATTTGAAGTCTCAAATTCGATATGGCAGATAAATAAATGAAATTTTGGATTTAGAAATAAATTATTTTTAAAAATGCACAGCACACAACTTTCTCTTTCCATTCGGCAAGAGAAAGTTATGTACTGTGCTTGTCACATCAGATTTTTTGTGTCTAGCTTTCCGCAGTAGGCTCTACATTATATAGAATTTTTTTTTATATTCCAGCCTTTTAGCCCCTGGCCATTGGGAGATGCGCAAATATTTCCATATACTTCCTATGAAGTACATGTACCAGAAGTTTTTTTTTTTTTAATTTCAAGTAAAAAAAAAAATTGAATTATTTTTTCCTCAATCAAACATTATATAAAGTACCTATATACTGTATTAAGAAGATTAATAGAGTAGGGTGAATTTGAATTAATAGGTATCTATAAGGGGATGTGAGAGCCGAGGGGGATCGAATTCTACATAAAACTACAAATAAAGGAAACTTTGTTTGTAGTGAAATATATTCACGAAACGAAAGATGGAGATACTGGCTTGTAGAACGTTTTTTTTTTAACACTCGCACTTTTTTCTCATTCACACTCACACTCACACATTCTTTTTGGCAACTCAGGCCATATAAGACTTTGACGATATCCTTTATTGATTAATATACATATTGGGGGTTTAGGCATTTTTATTTAAGCCATTTGGTATCCAAATGAATTTTTTTAAAATTATAAATAAATAGGGGAGGCGAGTGCAGAAGAAAGCACTGGCAATAAAAAAACAAATTCCACCTCCAAAAAAAATCACTATTCACACTGGTACGAGATAAAAGTTTAAGAATATTTTCTATTATTTAATAAAAATTTCTTATTAAATATTATAGGGAAAACTAAATTCTCTGTTAGGGTGTTAGAGGGTGAGGAGGGAGAGAAAGTAATCCATTTGCTTAAAAGTAAAAATTTTAGAAAAAAAATTATTTTAAATTTTATTTTTAAAGAAAAATACTATTTTGTTTATTAGAAGGGGTGATTTACACCCTTTCTCATCCTCCCCCCTGGGATACAAGACATCATATAATTAAAATTGGATAATTTTATAAGTATATGTTGAAAGAAAAAAAAAAAAATTGAAAAAAAATTTAATTCGTTATGAAAATATTCATTACCTTAATAATAAGATGACCAGACGGGGTGTGGTGTAATGAGGTTGGGGGATGAACGTCTTATTTGCACAAATCACAACACAATATAAAATAAACTAAACACACGGAGAGAGAGAGAGAGAGAGTGGAGCTGAACCGAATGACTCATGGCTCGACTCAAATATTACAACTATAATAAAAGAGCCGCCTGGCAGGTAGGCAGCAAGCAAGCAGGCTTAGATTGAACGCATTCCTCTCTGAGCGTTCAAGAAATAAAATTATCAAATAAGTTCTCTATTTAAAAAAAATTCTATTCACTTGCAAAGTAACGGGGTTTTATTCCGTTGGAAATAAATTCGAAATTGAAATAACTATTAAAAGACTCACTTCGTAAACTCACCGCAATTTAAATAAAATACTTCCAAGTGTTATTTTTTGTATTTATTTATTTATTAGGGATAAACTTGAATTAAAATAATTTTTAAAGGACTTATTTTATTTACCCCTCCTATTATCAATAAATAAAGATTAGGAAATAACATGGTGTATTTGAATGCTGAATAAAACAACCTCTGTTTAAGAAAAAAAAAAATGTGTTACATTACTTATTGAACTCCCTTGTAATATCAATATAATAAATATTAAATAATACTGACAAACACTAGGTTGTGTGTTTTTTATTAGTAAAAAACTTTAATCATATAATCTAGTGTCTTTTTAGTATTATTTAATATTAATATATTAATAGAAACATATTATAATTATTTTTCTAAATATTTTCCATTATAAAAGGAATATTTTTAATTAGGAATATTAATTAAAGTTAGAGTCTATGTCCTTTCTTCTAACACTATCTTGATCCATTAATACAAATAAATGACACTAGCCTGCAATAAATTCATGAAGAAACCAACATTTATGATATATAAATTAAAATCATTTGGGCTTGTCCTCTCACCCTTCTCTCGAAATATAAAATTAAGGTTTTGAAGTGGTTTGTGAGTTTGTTTTGTTATTTTTTTTTTTTTTTTTTTTTAACTTATCGACCAGTAACAACAACCAGCAATATGTTATCCATTATCAACGAAAAAAATTATATATATCGTATAGAAGAGATAAAAAATATTGTTAAAGTTATACGCAATAAAAATATCACAATTCCAAGGGAAGTAATATGTTATTAAATAAATTTTATGAAATATTAAGTAAACAATTTTCTGTTTCAAAAGACTTATTATCAAAATTATTATTTTTAAAAGCTGATAATTTAGTAATTTAAGTGGTGGAGAGAGAGGGGGAAGATTAATAATTAAAATTTTTTTAAATACTGTATGTTGTTCAAGAAAGTAATAACAATCTATATGATTGCTAGTGCTAACTTCAATCTATTCTATATGCCTATATATTATTGTATATAGTTGCGGAGTGTCCGTTTATTAGGCAGTTTGGCCAACTTCCCGTTGAAATATTACTTTATAGGAAACGTTATAGAGAAACCAGGAAAGATACAAGGGTTAAAAATTAAGAAAATTCAGAATTTTTTCATTGAAAAGGAAGGTTCTTCTCTCCTTACGAAAAATTATTATAATAATACAATAATTAAATCTCTTAAGTGAAAAAATCATAAAAATTGCTAATTAATTTTTCTTTTCCTTTGAATGACATCCCCAAAGGAATATAAAGACATGCATTTACATAAAACCATATAATGTTATTTTAACGAATACAAGGTTGTTTATACTTAAATAAGATAACTGAGGTGTACAATATATATTTCTTAATGAACCAGATATGTATTTTTATATTAATTGTCTGAACATGATGTCAAGGCCCCCTGGCTAGACATGAAGCTCGCCGAAAACAAGCTTATAAGCTTTTGAAAATATCTAGATGGGGAATTTGTTTTAATAATTTTTATCAGACGACATGGTCAATTTAAAAGTACAATAGTGAAAAAATATCCTGGGATTCTGCTTTGAATAATAGAAAAAAAAAATAATAATATATATTTCTTATTCTATTATATTAGACAATACATTTGAGGATTGTTGAAGAACTGACATCATCTCACTAACACCAAGTACGCAATACTATAGGAAAATTAAAACTTGATAAAGAGAAAAAAAGAAGTTGAGAGTAGATTAAACAGGCTTTGTTTAACAGACTATAAAACAAGATATAATATCAATAAGATGGTTCATTTTATTTCGTGATTAAGTTTGCTACTATAACGTCTTCATTTATTGATATTTGATTTGTTTGTAAATATGAAATCTCATTCAACCAACATTTTACAAGTCTCTTGAAAAAATTCAAAAGCAAACATAGCTTAAGTTTAAATTTGTCTTGGTTGAACTAATAGTGTTAAAAAAAAAAAAAAAATTAAAAATGAAGCTTTTCTAAATTCTGCTTACAAAGCAAAGACTAACTAAATATACTAGCTTGTGTTTATTTATCAAAGCAGAAAAAAATTTTGCAAATAGAATAAAATAACTACTAATCTAAAAAAAATAAATAAAAAATGTCTAAATGATCCTAAATTAATCTTTTAATTATTATAATTATTTTTATTTATTTTTCTGATAGCATAATTGAATATTCTTGTTTCGATGAAACATGATTTAATCTTAGCTATTGTTTAGAAATAACATAGGCTTGAATTTTATAATGTGTTAACAACATGGCATGGAGTATATGTGGAAATCGATCGAGTAATATTTTATAAAATGTATTTTTTAACTTTGCATTGCAAAAAAAAAAATTTCTTTATATGAATTGACAAAAGATAATAAAGAAAGTAAAAGTTTGCTAATCAAAGTGTAGAATAATAATTAATTTTCTCCATTAAATCTAACTATCTGTGTCATCACAGTTGGGGATGATTTATATAAAGAGTGGGATGGCGAAGGCACGCTTTACTCTTCTAAACACAAATTAAAATGAAATATATCGCTTATTGCAAAATTCGCTTGGAAAAACTATAGACATAGAAAACGTCACGTTTTCCATATCGATTGCAGGGTTCGTGTTGATGCCGCCCCATTTTGATGCTATCACACACTTCTATTAAAAGAATGGTCATTTTTCACATGGTTCTTGAAATAAATTAGCAACGATTCATTTTTTTTTTTCTATATTAGTATATTTTTATTTTCAATTCTGTTCTTGCCTTTCTCGAAATATATTAATATCTCCCTTTTTTTTTCCTTTTCAATAAATCAAATATCCTTTTTAAAAAAGTATTTTCACCAAATAAATTAATGGATTCTGAAACTTTTTTCTTTTTCTTTCATTCTCTTTTTGGTATTTTAAACTATTATATATAGGAGAAAGTTTTAGAAACGTGCTAAAAATTTCAATTTTGTAAAATGGTAGTCTAATATTTAATTCTAGTTTGAGAGAATAAATTTAAGCCAAAGTAAATACGTATTAGCAATCAGGGCCGGCCCAAGGCGTACGAGAGGAAAATTTACTAAAAAAAAAAAGTATGATATGAATTTTGTACAGAAAATTTTTCCGTTTTTTTTTTTTTTTTTCATTCGAAATCTCCGACTTAAAAAGCTCTTTAATTCGTACTGTTTTCAAGAAGGGGAGAAGAGCGAATGAGAGAGACATTTTGATTCGTTATCTTTTAACTGCAAGGAAATGTGGAGAGAAGTGAGCGAAATTGAGCTTCTATTACATTTTTTCTTTCCTTTTTGCCATTCAGTCTTGGCATTAATATTTTAATTTTTTTTTTAATTTTGACTCCCGATAATTGGTATTCGCAATAATTCGTACCAAACGGTCGGTCTCGTAGCGATACGAATTATCTGGATTCTACTGTAAAATATATCAAAGATTGTAAAAAAGGAATCTTCAGTTAGATATCCGCTCTAACTAATTTAAATATTTAGATACAGAAAATTTGGTAAAAAGAAACCGAAAAATATATATCCTCTTATCAATAAGGTTAAAATGAATTAAAATACAATATTTATAAAAATAATGTGGCCACCAAGGGGAGAAAAATAAAGTAGCTTTTAAAATAAAAAAAAAGGAAAAAAAAACAATTAAAATAAGAGAAAGTAAAAAATGTGTTAACCTTTCAAAAAGTAATCTCAATATTTATGTCAGAATATAAATTGAGGATGATTTAAAAATATATTTATGTTGTCTTCTAAAACCAAGTTAATTTTGAAGCTCTCTAAATGTGATACAATCATATATATAAACTTTACGTACGAATTTCATAATAAACATATCCAGAACAAACATATTGTTTGATAGTTCCCCAGTGAAATGTTTTTGATAAAATAAATCTTCCGAATAATATGTTTACTAAAATAAATCTAAATGTCTAACTATGTATTCTAAAAATCTCTAACATCATACATGGGTATAATATGTATATAGACAAACATAGCGGAGGGAGAACGACGACTTTCGGGAGCCAAAAATACGATTTGGTTAAGGGGGTTCAGGAACAACGTCTAAACGTACTTTGAAAAAACTAAACTATTATAAGGAATTTTTCAATGTGGTTTTTTTTAAATTCATAAGAGATTATTGGGACATCGAGTTATAATTTTTTAAATGACTTATTAAAAAATTATCGTAAATTAATTTTTTTGTTATCAAAGAAATACAAAAAAAAAACAATCTGTCCCAATAATCTTTAATTTTTTTTTAAATTTAAAAATGAATTTATTGTTATTATTAATCAGATATTAATTAAGACATTTTTAAAATAAGCTTAAGGTAGCATTCCGATCTCGGCAGTGACTGCCCGGCAGCGACTGCCCGGCAGCACTGCCCGGCAGCGACTGCTGTGCGGCGCTGCCAGAAGCATTCGGATAGCTGCGACCGCTGCCCGGCAGTAACCAAACAGCCTTTATAATTCTTCTCTAAATCATTATTAAAATAATGTTTTTAATATTATCTTCATAGTTATCATATTTAAGAGACCAGATGAGGTTGATTATATGCAGGGATGGGCAAGTTACTCGATTTTGAGTAACGAGATACAAAATACCAATTACTTCAGATTTTTGTAACGAAATATAAGATACCAATTATTCACGGGTTTGTGTAACGAGATACAAGATACCAATTACGTATTTCAAATACATTGAAAATACCAATTACAAACAAATTTTTCCTTGATTTTAAAATACTTTTTGGAGGGGTAATTCTGGAACTAGAGCCCTGCACGGATACGGGTTGGCCCGTAGGCCCGTTACCCGCCCGGCCCACGGGCTTTGGAGGCCATGAAAAAATTACGGGCGGATACGGGAGGGTAGCAAGTCTAAATAAACGGGTTCGGGCGGACGGGCATGCAAATGAAATTTTATTTAAAAATTACTAGACATTCGTTCATTCATTCACTAAATCTCGGGCGGGAATGGGCGGGTTTGAAAAAATTCCGGGCGGGCCTGAAGAATGGTAAAAAATAACGGGCCGGGTACGGGCGGGAAGTCAAAAAAAAATACGGACCGGTCTGGGCCAAAAAAAAAATCGGCCCGTGCAGGGCTCTATCTGGAACCCTAAATAAATTTAGTTTAGGAAAGTGGCAAACTTATATTGGAGAATACCTTTGGAAAATCGAAAACAATAAAATTATTCATGACACTAAAAAAAATTTATCTATAAAAATATGAAAAGGTTTAAAAAAACCAAGTTTTCAAAAGTTTTGTCGGATAATCTGGAACTTGATGGAGAATGAATAAAACCGCAAATGAAAACAATCTTTCAACTGGGGCAGAAGAACAAAGATTTAGTCGTTGAGAGCTGGTTGAAAGAAGAAAGCAAAAAAGTTTTTTAACGAAGAGTGAAAATTTGGCGGATTGATTGACTTCTCGTTACTGGTTTTTACTAAGATTCGGAGCAGAGAACCCACACGACGATTACATACAGTAATATTAAATAAATTAAAACGATTTCAGCTCCCTCTGCAAGACTTTTTACACTGCGGCAAATTAAAAAAAAAAAAAGTATTTGGTATCTCGAATTTCAGATACCAATTACTAAAAAATGTAACGAAATACAAGATAGCAATTACTTTGCCAATTCTGTAACGAGTTACAAGATACCAATTAATATTGTATTTGGTATCTTGTATTTCAAATACATGTAACTGATTAACGCCCATCCCTGATTATATGTATGTATTTATTATTTCCTTAATATATGCTATAATTTATATAAATAGTTTTTTTAAAGTAAATTTGAATAATATTATTATCAATAAATGAAGAATTATATTACAAATATTTGAAAAGAATCGGATTTCATTAAAAAAAAATTAATTAAATGTTCGTGGCTTTTCTTTGGATCGCGGCAGGTTCGTCAAAATAAATAATTTCAATGAAAATTGGACGAGCAACGAACACGAGCCGCGAACTGCTCGCGAGCAGAGCAGAGCGCAGATGTGTACGTACCTTTAATATATAACTATGTCAAATTTAAATGAACGAAAGAGAGAACTCGTGAAGAGACTGATTGAAGACGAAGAAGAGGAAGACGAAATAATGTTGCTATTACTTTCATCAAAGAGGAATGAAATTGATTCATTATTGATTCATATGCTCCCATATATTTTCCCGAACAACAATATCCTTTTAGAATTTTAGTTAAGAATCGTACAGCGCTGGATTTTTAGAAATTAAATCAACCAAAAACTTATCATTTTCTACAGTAAATGTCGCAATCTTGGCAATTTGAAGTGAGCAGCGCTGCCGGGACTGCTCTCGGAGCGGCTGGGCAGCGCTGCTGAAATCGGGCAGCCACTGCGCCCCCCGGCGGCGCTGCTGGGTCGCTTGAGTCGGACACTAATTCATAGAAATCCATTTGAGCGGTGCGACGCGGCCCAGCAGTCGCTGCCGGGCAGTCGCTGCTGGGCAGTCGCTGCCGAGATCGGAATGCTACCTTTAGATGATTTATTTAAAAATCAACTGTCAAATTAGTTCAGCATCTAACAGCCGATATATTTATAGTATAAGCCTATATCTGGCCTATATTTATATATTTTTATGCTTTTATAAAAGATACATAATATTTAATAACATTTATAAAGTATATATTGTCAATGAAAATCAACCAAATGCATTAAATATTATTAGCTACCATTCTGACATCTCTTGGCAAATTTTTGAATTACTTGATTTTTGGGCATACTTTTTATGACACACTACGCCATCTTATCGGGAAAAACATGCGTAACCACATCGCCCCCGTTCCCCCTTAATATTTATTTAAAAAATTATAATTTCTTTTCGCTTCAGAATTTCTTAAAGGTAATAATAAATATTTAAAAAGTAAAATTCTTGGAAATATCATTTTCAAACAAATTTTAAAGAGATCTGTCAACTTGAAAAAAAAAGCTAATTTGGAGTGTCAAAGGTATGAATTAAATATTTAGCTACATTCATCAAAAGGTTTGAAAAAGAATCACTAAATGAATGAACTTTGCGTAAAATGAAAAAAAAAAGAAAAATATTAATATAGCTAAATCAGCTATACTATAATATTAAAACAAAACGAATTCTTTAAATATTTTAAAATGTTCAAAATCATTTATTCAACATCAATCAATACGAATTCGAGTGATGAGTCAGCAGCTCAATAATTGGGCAAATTACTTCACCTCCTCTTTTATATATATATAGGCCTATATATAATGAAAGTAAAAGGAATAAAATATCTTAAAAAGCTTTTTGATTCCCTTTTTTAAAGATAAGTGGCACTTTAGGGGGCCTCTTTTTTTGAAGGGATGTGGAGAGTAAGGAAGTGTCCGGAAGAGTTGTATGAAAATTTGAAAATTATTCAATATCATGAATTTTTCTTTAATAGAACCGTATTCTATTTCTACAACTTACTATTTCTGTTATTTTTGTTTTCCCAAATGTTAACGTAAAGGCACGTAAACCAAGTTGCCTAAGTTAAATTTGGCATTTTTAAAGCTAGAAAAGCTCGTGGATGAAAAGACATTCTGTTCTGATTATTCAAGGAATCGAAAATTATCACAATTTCTTTCCAATTATTTTTTTGAAATTTTTTATTGATTTTTGACTTTTAGCCTGCAGCTATTACGCTAACCAAAATACACCTTTTTGTGTCTACAAACTTCCAAATAAATAAATAAAATAAGTAAATAATTAACCAAATGTTATTATATTTTTTTGAAATTGTAATTACCAATATTAATCTCCTTTTTATTTTAAAATGATTTAAGGGAATAATTATGAAGGAGGCCCTTGGCTAAGCGTTATCCAGCTGGACTTATCCGTCCAGGATTGCAACACAAATATGAGGTTTGTCCAGTTTGTCCCAAACATGTTAAGTATAGCGAAAATCACCGCCTGGGGTAGGCAAGTGGAGATCATCTCACTTCTAATAGCAGGTACAAAGGTCTCAATTTGCCGGGAGCGGAATTCATCCCTAAAATTGAATAAATCTATAGCCAAAAGAAATAATTTCTGAAGAATTTTTTCAGGAAACACACCTTTTTACAATTCGCCAGATTGTCCCTTTTATTCAACTACAAGTCCTTAAACTTGATTTAAATTTTTTAAGTGACCTTTACGACTTTATGACCTCAATATTATCATCAAAAATCTTACTGATAGTGGTGTGCAATGTTAATATCAGGTCACCATATGAAATGATGTTTGAAATAGAGCTTTGTAAGAAACTAGAGTCAATAAAGGCTATCTAGTAAGAAACTGGGAATGATTAAATTTATATTTCTTGCACAGCTGGGAATAGATATTCCCTTATATTGCAATATTCCATTGTAATAAAAACTTTCGATTCCTTAAAAACAAAATTCATAGAATAAGTTGAAATAATATGCAACCGCCGCATTGTTATGAGAAAATGTTAAATGATAGTTTTCATTTCTCATCCCCTTTTGAAGGCTGAGAGGTTAAAGATAGTGATAAATGTCAATGTTGTCAATAACCTTAAAAGCCAAGGGGTGTGGGTTCGGATTCCAGGCAGTCCGATTAATATTTATTTAAATCAATTGGATATCAGTTGGTCTATATATTGGGGGTTCAGGCATTCTTATTTAAGCTATTTGATATCCAAATGGCTTAAATAAATTCATTGGACTGCCTGGGATCCGAACCCGCGACTCATGGTATGAAGCCGAAAGACTTAAAAGAAAACAATTTTCCATTAATAAACAAAAAATTTTAATTTAGTTTTTTTTTTTTTTTTTAACAAGTTATTTAAGAATACTGTATATTAAGAATTAAAGATATGTTTACTCTTCTTTTTAGAGTAATTAAAGAAATAAAAGTGTTTCTTTTTTCACGAGGCTTGACAAATGTCATCTCTTAAAATCCGCGTAACACCTCTTCCATTTAGAAAGTTGTTCATTTATAAACAACATACGTATATATAGAAAAAAATTTCTCACTCAACAATTTTTTTGCAGCTTCTTAAGCTTATATAGACTATAATCCATTCCAAAACGTAATTAGACATTTCTCTCTCTCTCTCTCCTGTGTCTTATTTAAATTTCAACTTATTTAAAGAAAAGATAAAAGAGCCAGGAAGACTTTAATTAAATAAATAACTTAAAGAGTCGACCTCTATAAATAATAAATATTTTGAGTGGTGATTGTATAAATACTGGCGTTCTCTGTTATACGAAAACTAGACGCACACTCAGGCGGATAGGACCACATTGCATAAGGAAAAAAAGTTTTTTTTTTTTGTTTAAATTAATAAATAAATGAGAAAAAAAGAGTGTTTAGTAAAGTAAAGTTTAGTAAAGGGATGATTCCAATTTCATTAAAAAATACATATAATGAAATTCATAAATTAATTCGTTTTTGATTCCTGTATGGTATGCAATCAAAATAAAAGAATTAGGGAGCTGACGTATCACTTAGGGGAAAAAACAATAGAAAAAACGAAAATTTGTTAGAGTTGATATAATTAAAAAATTCAATATTGATAATCTCAAAGCCAAGGGGAGTGGGTTCTGACACCAGGCATTCCAATGAATTTATTTAAATCATTTGGACACCAAATGGTATAAATAAATATGCCTGGACCAGAATATTTAATTTACTGGTATATATCTTAATTTAATATATAAATATGTGTAATAATAGCTAATAATAATTATTAAAGTCTAAAGGGCCTAAGATGCCAACAATCTTTAAAAAAATAAATAACTCAACTAATGAAAAATAATGAAGGCCTTGTGAAAAATTTCTGTGAAAATTCAAGAAAACTAAAAAGATTTTATTTTAATTTAATTTTTACAAAAAATAATCATACTACATCTACAAAATGTCAATACCAAGCCGCCGCTTCAAATCCAAAATGATGGAATTGGGAAAATTGGTTTCTTATAGTTCGTAATAAACAAATTAATAAAAATGTTGTCCCAATAATAACATGAAGCCCATGAAATCCAGTAGCCACAAAAAAAGTACATCCATAAACTGAATCAGCAACTATATCTTTTCGGCATCTAGAACAATACTTATTTTAGGCTATAATAATTACGATTACAATATACTGTTATAATGGAGTCCAGGCATATTTATTTAAACCATTTGGTATCAAAATGATTTAAATAAATTCATCGGACTGTTCGAACCTACATAAAGGTACCAGTAACGCTGCTAATAATTTAAAAAAAAATTAGTGGTTTTTGTCTACTTTCAGAATATCCACTTTATTTATAATAAATCACAAATAATACCTATAAATAAAAGTTAAAGTGACAAACCAGGTTTTCGAATGTTCTAAATTAAGGTGAAGGGATTTAACTGAACCCATAAAAGAATCAGCTGCACTCCCGTGGTCACCTGTTAAATAGAATCAAGACTTTTCCTGTTCATGTTAAATAATTTAATTTTAATGAAATTGAAAGCAGATCTGGCGAACAGAAAGAGAAGAGAATTTAATTGATTAATGTCCTTGACGAGAAATCGTTTCTCTACCTCACACCCCTCCTTTTAATGCTTAACCCAAAAGACTCTCATTATCTCGATTTTTAAACTATCAAACCAAATTCGATCAAAGTAATGAAGTGAAATGATTATTTTAAATTTGCCTCATTGATTTAAAATTGACCATTTCTCTTTTTTATAGTCTTTCACACGAACATATACAAATTATAGACCATATTTGTATTATTATTAGTGAATTTTTTAATTATAGACCCCATTTGTATTAATTATTTATTAAAAATATAAATACTGTACAACGTTTCGATTGCTTATTCTGCAGTTTTCAAGTACTATGCACTTGCTCAGACTCAAGCGAACTAACTTCTCAGTTAACCTTTAAGTACATTTTATATACAACAACGTCAGCGCCACCTACAGTCAATCCTATGAAATTAGATACAAACTTCAGCGCTATCTACAATCATTCTCATGAAGTTAAACACAATTGTACATATAAAATGCACGTAACTGCCCCACAGAGGTTAGTTCACTTGAGTGGGAGCCAGTGCACAGTAATCTTCTTGAAAACGACTGCAGCATAAGCAGTCGAAATGTTGTAAGTATTTATATTTTCCATAATAATAATAATAATAATAATACAAACCCCAAAAACTTTAATAAACATAATATAGGCAAATCTTTCTAACAGTAATAAAGCAGGTGCTTGTTGCTGTTAGATAAATCCGATTATTTTTTGTAATTTTTTTTATCATTGATTAATAACTATTTTTTTTTTTAATATGGACCACCTAATGAAATGTATCTTTTTATATAGTTAGACTGGGATATAGACATTTATTAACCTATATTCTCATTTGATTTTATTGATTTAAAGGAAGGAGAAAAAGAGAAAGAAATTATTCAAGTGCTGGACCATCCCTTCTCTCCCCCCCTCATTCCTTAAAATTTTTTATCCTACCGTAAATTTCTCGTAATTTATTGTATATTTCTAATATATAAATTTACATATATCCACTATAAATCATTGCGTTAATTAATAATAAGAGGTTAATTAATTTTAATTTAAATATGTATAGTTGAAATACACATATAATTCACTAATTAATTAATTTTCAAGAACGTTAATTTTATCTTTACCTCTGAACCACTGATCTATAAACGTTTGAGAAATTATTAAATAATTAATATGGAATTTTCCAAAGGGTTTTCATATGCCACTATTTAGTAAAGAGAATCAAGAAAGTCGCAGAAGCAAATGAAACAAGAATGAAATTAGCAAACAGGAAGAAATTAAAAAGCAAACGAAACATGCATGTTTATAGTCACAGCGAGGGATCATTATTAAATTAAATAAGAGAAGTAGAAGTAATACCCTTAGTACATAAATAAAATTGAATCAGTGAATATATATATTAATTAAACTGCACACGCTCAAGTGAATATTCGGGTTTAATTACTATCACTATTTTTTCTACTTAAATTTAAGATAAATTTTCTGTTGATGTATTTGGGCATTAAAAACATAGAGTGGTATAATTGGGAAGGAAGTCGGAAATGACCCTCAAATTGAATTTTAAGAAACAATTATCCTATCAAAATTGAGTTAAATCATATGTCTAATATGTGATTGTTATAGGCCTGTTTTATAATGTTTTCTTTTAATAAACCCCTATTTTTTATTTTAGTTTTAAAATAAGTTCACACTATTTATACTTATAAGTGGAACATAGATAATAGAAATATGTAGGAAGTTTGCTGGAATGTTAGCAACCAAAATGACGCAATTTATTAATTTATTTTTTTATCAATTTCTAGAGGTATAAATCGACAGACACCCTGGGTGTTAGCCTAGAGGCAGAAATCTCGCTTGAATAGAATAGTTCTGGATCTGGAAGGTAGAGAATCCAAATGGACCAGTGATTAATGGATTTTTTCAGAGCTTCTCTATAAATGGACTTTTACCTCTTACAATTACCCAATCAAGTACAAATTCTTCTAACAAATTTTCCTGATCAATAAATTATATTCATTGATTCACTAGGCTTATTGTCTCTCTCATATCAAGCATCATGCTGTGTGTCGATAGAGCTTTCCAGATTTTAAGTGCCCACCACATTTTATGGAATAAGACAAAGAAATTCACTCCACGTGCCATTTAATCTGGCTACAACTTGAATTATTTTTTAAGCGTATTTCTCTATTTCTCTTATATTTATTATATTCAATGATATTTAATCAATAAACTTCGAGAATAAAATTTCTGCTTATAACAAATTAGACTTTTTGATTAAATGGACTAATAATTTATATGAAACACTTAGATAGAGCTAGGCTTTATGGCATGCAATATTCTAGATAGTTATTGAGTAAACAGTTAAGCTTCATTACGGCTCTAGACATATTCTAATAATAAAAGAGTTATCATAATAATTTAGCATTAGAAATATTAATCAATATTACTTAATCATTTTATTATTATTATTATTGTAATTTTCAGAAAATTATGCTTAAAAACAATTTGTTTTTTAATCAATAACTATTTTTCTTTTTAGTGCACTGTTTCTTACTTTTTTGTATTTTAACTTTTTATTTTGTACCAATTAAAGTTTTGAGCCCCCTGAGTCCAGAAAAGTTTCTTTCTATTATTATTTCTATTAATATTTTTTAATTGAATGTATTATTATGTAAAATTTTTGCTTCTGGCCGAAAACAAAATAAATGAGAAAAAGTTCATTATATTTAAACCATATCATTCCTAGGAGGTTATTGGGTATAAAAGCCTGACTGGAAATAATTCAGACCTTTTTTTTTATTTTGCTAAAAGCTTGTTACTATTCAGATCTTAATATATTTTCTAGTCGCTAGGGTCCATTTTACTTTACAATTACAGTACAAACTGACTGAACCTACTATTTTTTCCTTATTTTAAATAATATTTTGACAATTTAAAAAATTAAGTAAAAACACTGATTTAATTTTTTAACTTAACATATTCAATATAGATATACTGTATACATAACGCTCCTTAAATGGAAAAAGTGACACAACTCAAAAATGATTTTGAGATTTTGTTTAAAAATGAGTTCTTTTTATGTGTAGAATTATGTGAAAAAGTGTCATTTCTTTCCACTTCTATCACCCCCCAGAATGCGCTAGTGTCGTTTTTCACTTTTAGCGTTTTTGCTCTAATTTTTGTGGAAAAGCATCATTTGTCT
>JAKCPI010018511.1:0-12329 GCA_023213315.1 Euborellia annulipes
AACTACTGATCACGCACCGAGACGCCGCCCGCCAGGGCTAAGGTGAAAAGGCGCGGCTTCGCCGCGCCTTTCTCAACTTGTTTAAACATATTAAATTATTTTAATTTTCTTAAAAAAAAAAATTTTTTGCCCCCCCCCCCCCCGTTCCGGCGCCCCTGACTCTATTCTATTTGAAGGATGTATATAGCTGAATGTTGATAATCAATAGGGCTCGGATTTCGCCCTATTTGCCTTTTTTAAATTTATGGCTTAAAATTTAGGCCAATATGATATGTATACGTTTCATGAAATTCTGAATAAAATACGAGGCATTTGTTAGTGCCTATAATACCTATTTTGGCCGATTCTGGGTTTTGGTGCCTATTTCATCTATAAATGCCTTTTAAGTTCAAATAGCCAATTTCGGCTTTTTTTTCTTTTGAAATTTCATAATAAATTCATTTTATATCACAAATCCGGAGAAAAATTACAAAAAAAAAACGAGATTCGAATACAAAAAAAAAAAAATCTGGTGTGACTGGCGCACAGCACACAACTTTCTCTTACCTTCGGTAATCGAAAGTTGTGTTCTGTGCTTGTCTCACCAGATTTTTTGTGTCGACATGTATTTAGTTTCCGGCAGTAGGGTACATTTGATTTTCAAGATGTAAAATTTATAAGTATGGCAAAATATTTATATGTTGTTACCATGGCAACCATTTCTCCTATCCTTCCCTATGGAGTACAAGAGTAAAGTGGTCTTCAGAAGATTTCAATCACAAAATAAGAACATACATTTTAAAGAGAATATAAAAAATAATTGATTTTTGAATTAAAAAAAAAATCGTTGGAGCAAATTTTGAGAAAATCGAAAAAAACTGAAAAAGTGAATCAGTAAAGTGCTAGTACTTTTTGGTCGATTTTGTTCAAAAGCTTCGTGTCACGTCCCATGGGGGTGCCTAACTTAAATATAAAATTTCAACCTCCTAGCTCTTTTCGTTCTTGAGATATTTTGTTCACACACAGACAGACAGACCATGTCGCGAAAACGACTTTTTTTGGATTCAGGGGACCTCAAAATGTGAAGATCCATCAAAATCTCGACATCGAATTTTTGACATGAATCCAATACTTTCTCTCTCTATATATTAACATATATATAGAGGTACGAGAAAGTAAAAAGGTCGTCCCAGTTGGGCTTCGCCCCCCCCCCTCCGCCCTCATTCAGCCAACTCTGTGCAAAGGAGGTAATTGTTTTATCTTTGTTTCCAAAAATAAGACATCCATTTTTAAAATTTTTTAAATTATTTCTTAAATAATGCCTTTTTAAGTGCCTATTTTAATAATTTTTAGTGCCTATAAATCCGAGCCCTAAACCATGGACAGAGAGTGAATGTGTGAATTCACTCTCTGCCCATGGCATGGGCGTACCCAGGATCAAATCTAGGGGGGGGCATGGTCAGATCATGGCCGTCCAGGGGGGGGGCATGGTCAGATCATGGTCGTCCAGATTGTGACATAGGTATTTTTTATATAGAGGGGTAAAGCCTTCGAATTAAAGGCCTAAAAACCCTCGAGTCCTAACAACAAAATCATTCCCCGTCGCCATCTCCCAATTTTGTTTCGTTTCATCACTTTATAAACATTTAATTTTTTTTTTTTTGCTTTTAGGGGGGGGGGGCAGCTGCCCCTGTCCCTCGCTGGGTACGCCCATGGCCCATGGTATAATAATAATAAAATTTGAGGCATTATCAGGATTTGGCTACGTATAATTGTGTATGTCCAATATAACTTGGCGAGGATTATATATATTTTCAGACACCGAAACGTCGGCCCTGGTTTATTAATAAATTGAAATATAACTAGTTGCTTGCTCATTTTATTCTTCATATTTGATTACACTGTGCGGCAAGAAAAAAAGCCCCGAGATAATTCCTTCAGATTCTTAAGTAAAATGACCTCCTGAATCCAAATATGACCTTCGTTTTCCCCCAGGACGTACCGTTTTCGGGGGGGTAGCCCCCTACTTATTTCCACCCCTTCTCGTTAATTATAGGGCCTTGAATCAAATTTGAAGGGATGAAAAAGAATATTTTAGCGTTAACATTTCTTCAGAAGGTCTAGAGAAGTGAAAAGTTAAAAAAACATTAACATTACGTTCCAAGGGGGGGGGGATGTGGGGGAGGATTTTGTCGCTTAAAATGCAAAAAAATCATTAAAAATGATCGATTTTTTCCAATTTTTTCACTGATTTTCTACATGTTCCAGCTGATAGACCCACCTCACCCTTCCTTAAACATCCCTCAACTAAAAAAATATATAGGACAAAGCTGGTGGGGTGTGGGCGATTTCGAAGCCCTTGCAAGAAGAATTTTTTTCAATTATTGACAAGAAATAATTTCTACCCCTTTAGATAAAATATGGAAATATTGAAGGACTTAGAAGAATCCGTATATTTAAGTTTAAATTTGTAAAGATCAGTCCAAAAAAATGAAAGTTAGCCCCATATTTGCCAATTTGACCAACTGAGCTGTGAATCGTCCATCTTCTTGCAAGGGCTTCGGAATCGCCCACACCCAGTGGCGTCATTTGGGGGGGGGGGGGGCAGGGGGGCATTTGCCCCCCCCCCCCCAAGGGCTCTGATTTTTATAAAATTTTATATTATTCTAAATAAAATACTCCAAAATACATCTACGAGTATACAAATTGTACAAAATTAAATTAAAAATGTTTTGGCCAAATTTGAGTACCCGTTTGTAAGTAAATTTTAAGAAAAAAAATGTTTGCCCCCCCTAAGAAAAAGTTGAAATGATGCCACTGCCCACACCCCACCCGCTTTGTCCTATATATTTTTTTTTTAGTTGAGGGATGTTTAAGGAAGGGTAAGATGGGTCTGTCAGCTGGAATATGTAGAAAATCAGTGAATAATCAGAAAAAATCGATCATTTTTAATGCTTTTTTTGCATTTTAAGGGACAAAATCCTCCCCCACGTCCCCCCTTGGATCCAAATGTGAATGTTTTTTAACTTTTCACTTCTCTAGATCTTCTGAAGAAATGTTAAGGCTAAAATATTCCTTTTCATCCCTCCAAATTTTTTTCGTGGCCCTATAATTAACGAAAAGGGGTGGAAATAAGTAGGGGCTCTCCCCGAAAACGGTACGGGGTGGGGGAAAACGGAGGTCATATTTGGATTCAGGAGGTCATTTTACTTAAGAATCTGAAGGAATTATCTCGGGGCCAGAAAAAAAGTTTCATTTTGTAGCACAGTGTAATAGGATTGGGTAATTGAATCTAAATAAAAATTATTTCACTTCGAATTTATCCCTAATAAATAAATAAAGGAAGTATTTTATTTAAATTGCGGTGAGTTTTAATGAATTGAGTCTTTTAATATTTATTTCAATTTCCAACGGAATAAAGCCCCGTTAGTTTGCAAGTAAATAGATAGAGAATTTAATTCTTGGGCGTTCCGAGAGCAATGCGTTGCGATCTTTCTATCGATCGATGTCTGCTGGCTGGCTGGCTGCCTGCCTCTCAGGCGGCAGTTGTCTTTTAATCATTCAGTCAGTCAGTCATTTGGGCTCCTCTCTCTCTCGTAGTTTTGTTTCTTTTCTATTGTGTGTGTAAATAAGAAAGACGTTAATCCCCGGGGCCTGTTCATCTTCTCATTAAGGTAATGAATCTTTTCATATCTCATTTGCATAAAGAATTAAATTTCTATTTTCTTTTTATAACAATATCCAATTTTTGCTATGATAGAGTCGTGTACCCCAGAGTGGCTGGAAATCGCCTCTTATTAAATAATCATTCTTAACTTTTATCTCTCGTCAGTGTTTAGAGGTGGAATTTTCTCTTCACTGTCTGAATGCATTCTTTTCTCCACTGACAATTCAGATGATTTTTTTTTTTTACTTTCTCTTACCCTCAAGGGCGGATACAAGAGGGGGGGGGGGGGTAAAGGGGGTAATTAACACCCCTGAGATTTAAAAAAAAAAATACTTTTTTCGAAAAAAAATTTATTTTGAATGTAAAATTTTAAAAATTAATACTTAAAAATTTGATCTAGCAAACAAGTACAGAATGCGCCTTTAAATTTACCGAAATTAAGAAAAAAAATGGGTACTGTGCGACCAGTCACTCCAGATTACCCCCCCCCCCCAGGATCCGCCACTGCTTACCCTATATGTGAAATATATAGAGAGAGAAAGTATTTTTTATGTTACGCTAATTTCTTTTTTTAACCAGCTACGTACTTGGTTTGTTTGTAATGTGAAAGATATAATAATTACTATTTGTCTAATCTAATAAAAAAAAGCTTTTTTTTTCTTCGATCGGTCATGTAATAGGGGTGGGCTTAATCTGGAGGCGCTGGGTTAAAATAGCCATTGAATCAAATAAATTCTTTATTTAGGGAACAGACAATTTCAAAATATCTTTTCTTTTTTTTTTAACCCTTTTCGGCTACAGAGACCATACCGGGGGCGTTCCACATGTCGGGGGTCACCAATCCCGAGATTTCGCCGCAACGATTGTGGTGACTTCAAAATATCTTAATTTTTCTAAAAAAAAAAAAAAAAACATCTCCATTCTTCATCTCTTATCAATTAACAATTAAATATACCGAGAGGGATGGAGGGGGGGGGAGGGGGGGGGGGGGGGGGGCAAATTACTTGAATATATTCTATTCTTTTCTATAAAATTTTCCATAAAAATCACTCAATTTTTTTTAAATAAAAAGAAAGGTTTGTTGAAATAAAAAAATTAATTTTAAAATTCTTTAAAAAAATTGGACAAAAAAGAATTATTATCCCTTTCAAATTAGAAACAATTCAAGTACTTAATTTAAAAAGAATTATTTTCTCATAATCCTTTATCTGAATGAATTAAATTGTATTAAATCCCTTTTATATTTAAACATGAGAAAGGAAAGGATTACGGGAAAATAAAACAATTATTTAATAAATTGAATATTATAGAAGAGGATAAAAAAATAAATAAATATTTCTTTGTTTCAGAAGAGAGACGTCAGGAAAAGCAAATGCATCTGCGTCAAGGGCGTCAAGGGCCGGGCCAGTCGAAGGAATTCGCCTCGCCTCTCTGCAAAGTGCCTCTTCTCGAGTACGATTCCATTGATATTAGGGAGAATAAAACGTCACACTCTCTCCACAGTTAAAAGGTATTTATAATTTGCATATTTCACTTGCTTATTTGTTTGGTATTTTTTTTTTTTTTTTTTACTAATCTAAATGGTTAACTTAAATAAAAAGTAGAAAAAATTCCTTCACTTTCTTTTTTATTTCAATGCAGGGCCGGAACTAGGAGATTTTTTAGGGGGGCAAAATTTAATTTGACGCCCCCTCCTTAAAATTTTCTATACAAAATTCATATCATTTTACCTTTTTTTTAGTAAATCTTTCTTCAATTGCCGCCCCCCTGATATCTGCCGCCCGGGGCACACGCACCCACTGCCCCCCCTAGATCCGGCCCTGTTTCAATGCATTATTTTTACAAATATTTAACTTGTAATTTGGCTAAAATCTATTTCTTTTTAATAGGTTTATTCAATTAATAGTTTAGTGAAAAATATTTAAATAATTTTTATACTTTTCGTCAGAAAAAAATCTTTTTTTTAAACTTTTGCATTTCTCTAATATTATTTTTCACTAATTTTAAAATTAATATTTACATCTGCTCAATAATTTGCTTTGCAAATTGAGATTAGGTTTATCTCGTTAATTTCTAAATTTTATTCAATTCTTAAATCTTAATATATTTAATAAATAATTATATTAATAAGGGAATGAATATAAAAAAAATAAACTTTATTAACTCGCATACAATGGAATAGCAAAGAGAGAAAAAAAAATTACATTCTTTTAATCTTTCAATACTAATAAAATAATTTTTCTTTGTTTCAGGATCCCCGTTGATGACATCAACGATCATCAAGTCAACGAGGGTCACCCGAAAATAATAACACGTTCATGTGAGTGAGTTGAAGAAAATAATTTTAAAATACTATTTCATATCCAAATAGAGTTAGAAATTAGTAAAAAATTTAAATATTCTATTTGCAAATGTTATTAGTAGAAAAGACATTTATATTAGAAATTCATTTATTTACTTATAAATGGAGAAAAATTTTTATTAAAAAATTATTTATTAAGTGAGAATTTGTTAGAATAATTTTATTTTCAATGTTTTTAATTCAATTCAGGAAAGGAAATTTGGGTTAAATTTAAAAACTATTATGAAAAAATAAAAAAATATTTATTCAATATAATAAAATATTAACTTTGATTAAGATACAATATTTAAATTAGGAAAAAAATAGATAATTATAAATAATATTTAAAATATTTTTTTTTGTTGCAGCATTCCTTCACTTCCTTCATGTGTCATAAAAAAAAAATAAAAATCTAGTGTGATTAGTCGCACAGCACACAACTTTCTCTTAAATTCGGTAATCGATATTTGTGTTCTGTGCTTGTCACACCAGATTTTTTGTGTCGACATGTATTTAGTTTCCGCCAATATATTGGAATTTAAGATGTCAAATATTTATATTTTGTTACCATGGCAACCATTTCTCCTATCTTCTCTATGAAGCACAAGAGTAAAGTGTACTTCAAAACATTTTGAGAGCAAAATGAGAATATACATTTTAAAGCAGGGGTGGGCAAATACTTTTAAGCGCGGGCCAAAATGAAATTTTCAAAATGTCTCCCGGGCCGCAGGACTATACCGCGTACGCTTTCCACACCCGAATGTTTTGGGTGGAGTTTTTCCCTGCCCAAGAAGTTTTTTTAGGCAAAAACACTATAAGTATCATTTTAAAGCATTTGGACAAAGAAATTTGACAGTTAATAATAGATAATAGTAATAATAAATTGTCTTACTTGGGTGTACATGCGAACAATTTGTGCCCAGTAAAATATGTCACGTAATTTTTAAAGAAATATGATCCATTATATTAAATTAATGGTCATTAAATAAATCAGTTAATGAAAGATTATAATCGAACAGACCTAGTATGTTGCGTACATAAAAGTAGTGATATGGTTACGGCTCTTCGAAATTATAATACTCTATTATTTATATATTTGATTATTTATACTGTTGATTTCAACAAAATCGCATAAAAGGGATTTTTCAACGGGCCGGATAAAGTAAGCAAAAGGGCCGGATCCGGCCCGCGGGCCGGCTTTTGCCCACCCCTGTTTTAAAGAGTATCTAAAAAACAATTGATTTTTGAACTTTTAAAAAAATCGTTTGAGCGAATTTTGAGAAAATAAAAAAAAAACTGAAAAAGTGCATCAGTAAAGTACTAGTACTCTTTGGTCGATATTGTTCAAAAGCTTCGTGTCACGTCCCAGGGGGTGGCTAACTTAAATATAAAATTTCAACCTCCTAGCTCTTTTCGTTCTTGAGATATTTTGTTCACAGACACACACACAGACAGACAGACCATGTCGCGAAAACCACTTTTTTGGATTCAGGGGACCTCAAAACGTGTATATCCGTCAAAATCTCGAAATCGAATTTTTGACATGAATCCAATACTTTCTCTCTATATATATTAACATATATAGAGGTAAGAGAAAGTAAAAATAAAATAAACAAGGCTTTTGTTCGTAATTTCACCAAACTTTAGGTCTTGGCTAGTTAACTACGACTTCTGGGTTTTTATTTAATCATATGATTAGCTTCACTAGATGTGAAAAGACTCGGGAAAAAAAGTCAACTAGCTTAATTAGAAATGAAGCAACCGGCGGTGTCAAGCAAAGACTACCAGCTACTTGACCATAGAATAAGAAACGGATCCGAGGTGATGTTTTTTAACAAACACCCTATGAGAAGAGAGAACAGAGAATAAATCCGGGAGCGCCACGTACGTTCGATTTCTGGTTCAACATCGCCAACGGAGTCATTTCTTGGTCGCTTGACGTCATAAAGGAACTCGCCCTGAGTGAGATTGCAGCATCCGTTTGCCTTGCCATGGATGCAGTAGACCAGTCTGGCTGGAACCTCCAGGGGCCCTGGAGAACCCGTCGACCCGTAAACTGATTTACTTTTGTACCTGCAACAACAACAACAACAAGCGATAACAAAAATTAACCTTCAATTAACAAAAAAAAAAAATAAAAAATAATTGATATCAAATCAAATGATAAGCTTTAATTGTTTTTGTTGTTTTAGCATGTGACGGGAACAAATATCTATCTATATATAATAATAGCGGTGTGTCCGTCTGTCTGTCACGCTCTGTTTGACCAACTTCACGTTGGAATTTTGAAACGAAATTTTACAATCTTATAGAGGACGTTATGGAGAGTCCCGGAAAAATACTCAGGTCCCGAAATTCCTATAACTTTTTGGGTTATTAATTCCTAAAGTTATGATTTCTCCCATAAGAAATATATAAGTATTCTTTGCAGTTGTGTATTCTTTGAATGTAAACAAATCCTCAAGCAGGCACTGGATTGGAATACGTAGTAATAATAATTTTCTTTTCATAATTAAAAAAAAGCGAGGGCCCGCTGCTGGCGGGGGGTTCAGGAGGGGGGGGGGACGAAGCCCCCCTGGCTAGATGCAAAGCCCGCCGAAGACGGATATATATATGTCTGACTGTCACGCCCTATTTAGGCAACTTCCCGTTGGAATTTTGAAATGAAATTTTATATGCATAAAGAGGACCTTCTAGGGATTATAGGGAAATTATTTTCATCCCGAAATTCCTATAACTTTTTGAATTATTAATTCTTTAAATTACCATTTCTCCCATAGGAAATGTATAGAGAAATATTTATGTATTCTTTTAATTTGGGTATTCCATGAATGTAAACAAATCCTCAAGTAGGCGCTGGATTGGAATGGAATAATTAAAATTTTTTTTTATAATTAAGAAAACATTGGCTACTCAAGGCAGGGTCCCGGGTTCGTTTCCCGTCCCAAGCGAGAAAAATTTATTTAATTTGAAATAAATAGGGATAGGGTCTAAATGTCGAAAAAGGCGAGGGTCCGCCGCAGGCGTGTCCAGGGGGGGGACGAAGCTAGTATAGATAAAAACTCTTCTAGGTCGCAATTAAACCATTTAATTTAAGAATTTAGTTACCAGACCTATTCTATTCAAACAGGTGATAATTTAACGAATTTAGTAGATAAGCTTGAGAGGTCTGTGACCCCTGATGAAGACTCACATGCAGATTAGGAAACACTCCCAGCCAATCAATCCAACACAACTAAATCAATCAAAATAAAATCACACTTACAAAATACAAGTAGTTTCATCCATTCTTTTCAGCCCCGCCGACAATCTCACAGAGAAGGACAAATGTTGAGCAACACACGGTGGGGGTGGGGGGGGTGACGTCACGTGAACAGAAGACACACGGCACACTAAGAGCGCGGGCGATAAGATAACTCGCAAGATGGAGATGACTGATAAAAAGGCACTAGCTCTAAATAGAGAGAGAGAGAAGTCATTTGCATATGACACCTGTCTGCGACTCCTCACGACATCTTTATTAATTAAATGCGATTACTATTTCAATATGCATTTATTAAAAATAAAAAGAAATAAACTTTTTTTTTTTCTTGTGAATTGGAATTAGAAAAAAAAAAATTTATCTTTGTATAAAAGAACAAATAAAGATTGGAATATTTTTAGAATGTATTTATCGATAAGTAATATGTTTTGCGGGAATTTTAAAATTCCATCAGAGTTGGTGGTTAAACGGGGGGTGGGGGAGGGGGGGAGTTGGAGAATTACCCCCCCTCCTCCTGCAAACACCCTCCTAGACATCCAAGGGCGGTCCTAGCCTTACATTTTGGGGGGGGGTCACTGTTTTTTTTTTTTTTTTAAACATTCACACTTTTTTCTCATTCACACAGTCTTTTCTGCAACTTAGGCCATTTAAGACTTTTAACGATGTTTTAATAAATCTATTGGGGGTCCAGGCATTTATATTTAAGACACATTTAGTATCCAAATACCTTAATTAAATATCCCTCTCCTCCATACACAAAAATATTTTAAAAATACCGTATATCCCTGAACCCCAAGAGGGTCAGAGCCTCTCAAAGAGAAATTTTCATTAAATTTATTTTTTTATAAATATACCTGTGGGGCCTGGGGCGGACCGCCCTCCGCACCCCCTCGGTACGCCACTGCCTCAGTAATCTCTGAATGAATGGGTTCGGCGTAGTTAGTAGCGTGCCTGCCTTGTATACCAAAGGACGGGGGTTCGGATCCCAGGCAGTCCGATGAATATTTATTTAAATTATTTGGATACCAAATAGTATAAATAAATGTGCCTGGACCCCCAATAAATATATATTAATCAAATATGAGTATCGTTTAAGTCTTAAATGGCCTAAGTTGCCGAAAAGATTGTGTGAATTGGAGAGTGAGTGGGAAAAAAGTGTGTGTTAAAGAAAAAAAATTTGGGAGGGTCACGACCCCCTTAACCCCCTGGGACCGCCCTTGGTCTCATCGAGGTGATAACGATATGTATTATTACTTTCTCTTGTAATATAGACCTACTACAATGTCGAGAGATCAGTGGTTCCGAACCTTTTTTGACCCATCGCCCCTTTCTGGAGGTTGTCTATCACCTATCGCGCCCCCCCTTTTTAATTTTCATTGCATGATTTAAAATTTTTAACAAAAAAGTGCTTTAATTCAAAGTGAATCACTCAAGTTCCTCAGATAACGTTTTTTTTTTCCAAAGTGAAAAAATCCAACACCTGCAGAAATATTGACTGAAACGTTGAAATTTTCAAATATGAGTAGGATGGAAGCCAGGAAAGAAATCAGACAAAAATTTAATCAATCTAATTTTTTAATTTCGATTGCCGACGTTTCGGACGCAAATCGAATCCTTCCTCAGGATAATCGGTAGTTTAACAAAAATGGATCTTTTTTCGGTCAATCTTTATTTAAAAGAAAACAAAAATATAAAAATTATTAATCAATTCTAGATTGGGACGTTTCAATTCTAGATTAGAATTATCTTCAGACTATTTTATTTTTATGTCAATATTTTTTCCTCTTCTTTCCTGACCATCCTGTAAATAGGAGATTTGATTTATTCTTTTAAATTTTAGTCATCTCTAATAATTTTCCCGCTTTGAATACTCATCGCCCCCGCTTATTTATCGCCCCCCCCTGATATCCCAAATCGCCCACTTGGGGGCGATCGCCCCTGAGTTGGGAACCACTGGTCGAGATTTTGATGGATCTTCACGTTTTGAGGTCCCCTGAATCCAAAAAAGTGCTTTTCGCGACATGGTCTGTCTGTCTGCCTGTGAATAAAATATCTCAAGAACGAAAAGAGCTAAGAGGTTGAAATTTTATATTCAATTTAGACAACCGCCTGAGTCGTAAAAATCAGCCAAAGAGTACTAGTACTTTACTGATGTACTTTTTAAATTTTTTTCGATTTTCTCAAAATTCGCTCCAAGGATTTTTTTTTTTTTATTCAAAAATCAATTATTTTTTAGATTCTCTTTAAAATGTATATTCTCATTTTGTGATTGAAATCTTCAGAAGCACACTTTGTCTTGAGCTTCATAGGAAAGATAGGAGAAATGGTTGCCATGGTAACAAAATATTAAAGGCTGGAAATAAATATATGGACCGTTTATTTTGAAAGTGGTGTAAGTCGATTTTTTAAAAGAAATCACATATCACATAATTATGCTTAAATTAATGTAAATTTTCTATGTGGCGGATTAATGCAATTTTTGGGGGGGGGGCGGCTTTTTTTTTTAATTTAAGGACTTTTGTGGGCATCTATGGCCATTTAGACCCTTTCCTATTTATTTAAATTGATTGCTAACAAATTCAATTGAAACTAAAGAGCGGAAATCATAATTTCTTTAGATTACTAGTTTTTATAACATTGTGAATTTCTTCTCGGGGGGGGGGCGATCGCCCCGTAAGCCCCTTATAATCCGCCTTCTGCTAGCTTGTGGTGGCGTTCTTCAGCGATTTCTATGTTTTGTACAATTGAAAATTGGTCGGTAAATAGATTTCTTAATAAACAGATATGTTAACCTTTCATTTTCTCGAAATAATAGAAAATGGACTTAGACCACTTTCAAAATAAACGGTCCATGTTTCGAGGGAAGGATGTGTAAATGCAGGCAGTCAGAAGTAAAAACGATCTCAATTCCCTTAGAAGGTCCTGACGTTTCGGAGCAAAATTTATTCGCCCATCCTCGAGTGAACTATTCTAGTTGAGTCTCCTTTGATATACATAGTGGTTGTTAGATTCTACTACGTAATTCTATTTAATATAACAATGTGGTCATTTATATGGATAGAGAAGAGATAATTAAAATT
>JAKCPI010018512.1:0-10965 GCA_023213315.1 Euborellia annulipes
AACTACTGATCACGCACCGAGACGCCGCCCGCCAGGGCCAAGGTGAGAAGGCGCGGCTTCGCCGCGCCTTTCTCAACTTGTTTAAACATATTAAATTATTTTAATTTTCTTAAAAAAAATTTTTTGCCCCCCCCCGTTCCGGCGCCCCTGACTCTATTCTATTTGAAGGATGTATATAGCTGAATGTTGATAATCAATAGGGCTCGGATTTCGCCCTATTTGCCTTTTTTAAATTTATGGCTTAAAATTTAGGCCAATATGATATGTATACGTTTCATGAAATTCTGAATAAAATACGAGGCATTTGTTAGTGCCTATAATACCTATTTTGGCCGATTCTGGGTTTTGGTGCCTATTTCATCTATAAATGCCTTTTAAGTTCAAATAGCCAATTTCGGCTTTTTTTTTCTTTTGAAATTTCATAATAAATTCATTTTATATCACAAATCCGGAGAAAAATTACAAAAAAAAAAACGAGATTCGAATACAAAAAAAAAAAAATCTGGTGTGACTGGCGCACAGCACACAACTTTCTCTTACCTTCGGTAATCGAAAGTTGTGTTCTGTGCTTGTCTCACCAGATTTTTTGTGTCGACATGTATTTAATTTCCGGCAGTAGGGTACATTTGATTTTCAAGATGTAAAATTTATAAGTATGGCAAAATATTTATATGTTGTTACCATGGCAACCATTTCTCCTATCCTTCCCTATGGAGTACAAGAGTAAAGTGGTCTTCAGAAGATTTCAATCACAAAATAAGAACATACATTTTAAAGAGAATATAAAAAATAATTGATTTTTGAATTAAAAAAAAAATCGTTGGAGCAAATTTTGAGAAAATCGAAAAAAACTGAAAAAGTGAATCAGTAAAGTGCTAGTACTTTTTGGTCGATTTTGTTCAAAAGCTTCGTGTCACGTCCCATGGGGGTGCCTAACTTAAATATAAAATTTCAACCTCCTAGCTCTTTTCGTTCTTGAGATATTTTGTTCACAGACACACAGACAGACAGACACACAGACAGACACACAGACAGACAGACCATGTCGCGAAAACGACTTTTTTGGATTCAGGGGACCTCAAAACGTGAAGATCCATCAAAATCTCGACATCGAATTTTTGACATGAATCCAATACTTTCTCTCTCTATATATTAACATATATATAGAGGTACGAGAAAGTAAAAAGGTCGTCCCAGTTGGGCTTCGCCCCCCCCTCCGCCCTCATTCAGCCAACTCTGTGCAAAGGAGGTAATTGTTTTATCTTTGTTTCCAAAAATAAGACATCCATTTTTAAAATTTTTTAAATTATTTCTTAAATAATGCCTTTTTAAGTGCCTATTTTAATAATTTTTAGTGCCTATAAATCCGAGCCCTAAACCATGGACAGAGAGTGAATGTGTGAATTCACTCTCTGCCCATGGCATGGGCGTACCCAGGATCAAATCTAGGGGGGGGGGCATGGTCAGATCATGGCCGTCCAGGGGGGGGCATGGTCAGATCATGGTCGTCCAGATTGTGACATAGGTATTTTTTATATAGAGGGGTAAAGCCTTCGAATTAAAGGCCTAAAAACCCTCGAGTCCTAACAACAAAATCATTCCCCGTCGCCATCTCCCAATTTTGTTTCGTTTCATCACTTTATAAACATTTAATTTTTTTTTTTTTTGCTTTTAGGGGGGGGGGGGGGCAGCTGCCCCTGTCCCTCGCTGGGTACGCCCATGGCCCATGGTATAATAATAATAAAATTTGAGGCATTATCAGGATTTGGCTACGTATAATTGTGTATGTCCAATATAACTTGGCGAGGATTATATATATTTTCAGACACCGAAACGTCGGCCCTGGTTTATTAATAAATTGAAATATAACTAGTTGCTTGCTCATTTTATTCTTCATATTTGATTACACTGTGCGGCAAGAAAAAAAGCCCCGAGATAATTCCTTCAGATTCTTAAGTAAAATGACCTCCTGAATCCAAATATGACCTCCGTTTTCCCCCACCACGTACCGTTTTCGGGGGGGGGGGGAGTCCCCTACTTATTTCCACCCCTTTTCGTTAATTATAGGGCCTTGAATCAAATTTGAAGGGATGAAAAAGAATATTTTAGCGTTAACATTTCTTCAGAAGGTCTAGAGAAGTGAAAAGTTAAAAAAACATTAACATTACGTTCCAAGGGGGGGGGGATGTGGGGGAGGATTTTGTCGCTTAAAATGCAAAAAAATCATTAAAAATGATCGATTTTTTCCAATTTTTTCACTGATTTTCTACATGTTCCAGCTGATAGACCCACCTCACCCTTCCTTAAACATCCCTCAACTAAAAAAAAATATATAGGTTAAAGCGGGTGGGGTGTCCGAAGCCCTTGCAAGAAGAATTTTTTTCAATTATTGACAAGAAATAATTTCTACCCCTTTAGATAAAATATGGAAATATTGAAGGGCATAGAAGAATTCGTATATTTAAGTTTAAATTTGTAAAGATCAGTCCAAAAAAATGAAAGTTAGCCGCATATTTGCCAATTTGACCAACTGAGCAGGAGGAGCTGTGAATCTTCCATCTTCTTTCAAGGGCTTCGGAATCGCCCACACCCCACCCGCTTTGTCCTATATATTCTTTTTTTAGTTGAGGGATGTTTAAGGAAGGGTGAGGTGGGTCTGTCAGCTGGAATATGTAGAAAATCAGTGAAAAAATTGGAAAAAATCGATCATTTTTAATGCTTTTTTTGCATTTTAAGGGACAAAATCCTCCCCCACATCCCCCCTTGGATCCAAATGTTAATGTTTTTTAACTTTTCACTTCTCTAGACCTTCTGAAGAAATGTTGAGACTGAAAAATTCCTTTTCATCCCTCCAAATTTTTTTCGTGGCCCTATAATTAACGAAGAGGGGTGGAAATAAGTAGGGGGTTACCCCCCCCCCCCCCCCGAAAACGGTACGTGGTGGGGAAAAACTGAGGTCATTCAGGAGGTCATTTTACTTAAGAATCTGAAGGAATTATCTCGGGGCCTGAAAAAAAGTTTCATTTTGTAGCACAGTGTAATAGGGTTGGGTAATTGAATCTAAATAAAAATTATTTCACTTCGAATTTATCCCTAATAAATAAATAAAGGAAGTATTTTATTTAAATTGCGGTGAGTTTTAATGAATTGAGTCTTTTAATATTTATTTCAATTTCCAACGGAATAAAGCCCCGTTAGTTTGCAAGTAAATAGATAGAGAATTTAATTCTTGGGCGTTCCGAGAGCAATGCGTTGCGATCTTTCTATCGATCGATGTCTGCTGGCTGGCTGGCTGCCTGCCTCTCAGGCGGCAGTTGTCTTTTAATCATTCAGTCAGTCATTTGGGCTCCTCTCTCTCTCGTGTGTTTTGTTTCTTTTCTATTGTGTGTGTAAATAAGAAAGACGTTAATCCCCGGGGTTTGTTCATCTTCTCATTAAGGTAATGAATCTTTTCATATCTCATTTGCATAAAGAATTAAATTTCTATTTTCTTTTTATAACATTATCCAATTTTTGCTATGATGGAGTCGTGTACCCCAGGGTGGCTGGAAATCGCCTCTTATTAAATAATAATTCTTAACTTTTATCTCTCGTCAGTGTTTAGAGGTGGAATTTTCACTTCACTGTCTGAATGCATTCTTTTCTCCACTGATAAGTTTAAACAATTCAGATGATTTTTTTTTACTTTCTCTTACCCTCAAGTGCGGATACAAGGGGGGGGGGGGGGTAAAGGGGGTAATTAACACCCCTGAGATTTAAAAAAAAAATACTTTTTTTTCGAAAAAAAATTTATTTTGAATGTAAAATTTTAAAAATTAATACTTAAAAATTTGATCTAGCAAACAAGTACAGAATGCGCCTTTAAATTTACCGAAATTAAGAAAAAAATGTGTACTGTGCGACCACTCACTCCAGATTACCCCCCCCTCCCCAGGATCCGCCACTGCTTACCCTATATGTGAAATATATAGAGAGAGAAAGTATTTTTTATGTTACGCTAATTTCTTTTTTTAACCAGCTCCGTACTTGGTTTGTTTGTAATGTGAAAGATATAATAATTACTATTTGTCTAATCTAATAAAAAAAAAGCTTTTTTTTTCTTCGATCGGTCATGTAATAGGGGTGGGCTTAATCTGGAGGCGGTGGGTTAAAATAGCCATTGAATCAAATAAATTCTTTATTTCATTTAATTTAGGGAACAGACAATTTCAAAATCTTTTTTTTTAAACCCTTTTCGGCTACAGAGACCATACCGGGGACGTTCCACACGTCGGGGGTCACCAATACCGAGCTCTCGCCGTGCTTAACCGCAACGATTGTGGCATAGGCGTAGCCAGAAATTTTTGATGGGGGGGGGGGGGGGGTTTAGGATTATTTCTCCCCCCCCTGACTAATGGGGCAGTATAAAGGGCGTCTGATGAAATATATGACTCCCCCCCTGGACCTCCTCGAGGTGGCTCGGGCCGCCCTTTCTTCGTATCAGGCAATAAATAATGCAAAATCTCTTAATTTTATGTATATGGGCCTAAAATACCGGGGGTGTCCCTCTATCTGTTTCTCTTGACCAGACTCCTATCTCAGACCTCTTTAAGATAAAAAATAAAAAATTTATTTATATAATAATTTTTATTATTTTTCATTTGCGAGATTTAATCAATTTTAAGCGGCTTTAATTTTTTATAAAGCAAGACAAAAATCAATTCTTTTCAATGGGAAAATTCTGAATTTTCTCGAATTTTTTGCGTTTTATTTAATTTTTTTTTTTTTTTAAGCTAGAGAAAATTATTATATTTTACTTTCTCTTACCCATAGGCGCCGGAACTGGGGGGGGCAAGGGTACATTGCCCCCCTGGCATCCTACAGGGGGGGGGCAGAGGGGGGCAAAATTTCTTCTTTTATTTCATTTATTATTAAAAATGATATATTTTTACTTTTGAAAAATAAAATCTTCTAAATTAAAAGAGTAAGAAATTCATTTTTTTCTAAATTTTTCCAAAAATTTTTGAAAAATCACTACCAAATTTTTTAAAATTTTAATTTTATTAAAATTGTGATTTTATTTAAAATTTTTAAAGTTTTATAGTAGATTTGTTTTTGTTTTATACTATTTAAACATATTAAATTATTTTAATTTTCTAAAAAAAATTTTTTTGCCCCCCCCTGATTCAAATTCGTTCCGGCGCCCCTGCTCTTACCCTATATATGAAATATATAGAGAGAAAAAAGTATTTTGTATTATAGAGCTTTAATATCTAGTCATGGCTTGGGTCCAATGGGGGGGGGGGGGGTTGAACCCCCAAACCCCCCCCCCGTGGCTACGCCTATGGATTGTGGTGACTTCAAAATATCTTAATTTAAAAAAAAAAAAAAACATCTCCATTCTTCATCTCTTATCAATTAACAATTAAATATACCGAGAGGGATGGAGGGGGGGGGGGGGGGGGGGGGCAAATTACTTGAATATATTCTATTCTTTTCTATAAAATTTTCCATAAAAATCACTCAATTTTTTTTTAAATAGAAAGAAAGGTTTGTTAAAATAAAAAAATTAATTTTAAAATTCTTTAAAAAAATTGGACAAAAAAGAATTATTATCCCTTTCAAATTAGAAACAATTCAAGTACTTAATTTAAAAAGAATTATTTTCTCATAATCCTTTATCTGAATGAATTAAATTGTATTAAATCCCTTTTATTTTTAAAGATGAGAAAGGAAAGGATTACGGGAAAATAAAACATTTATTTAATAAAATAATCCTTATTGAATATTATAGAAGAGGATAAAAAAATAAATAAATATTTCTTTGTTTCAGAAGAGAGAGAGACGTCAGGAAAAGCAAATGCATCTGCGTCAAGAGGCGTCAAGGGCCGGGCCAGTCGAAGGAACTCGCCTCGCCTCACTGCAAAGTGCCTCCCTCCTCTCGATTGCGATTCCATTGATATTAGGGAGAATAAAACGTCACACTCTCTCCACAATTAAAAGGTATTTATAATTTGCATATTTCACTTGCTTATTTGTTTGGTATTTTTTTTTTTTTTTTACTAATCTAAATGGTTAACTTAAATAAAAAGTAGAAAAAAAATTCCTTCACTTTCTTTTTTATTTCAATGCATTATTTTTACAAATATTTAACTTGTAATTTGGCTAAAATCTATTTCTTTTTAATAGGTTTATTCAATTAATAGTTTAGTGAAAAATATTTAAATAATTTTTATACTTTTCGTCAGAAAAAAATCTTTTTTTAAACTTTTGCATTTCTCTAATATTATTTTTCACTAATTTTAAAATTAATATTTACATCTGCTCTTAAAATAATCTTGCTTTGCAAATTGAGATTAGGCTTATCTCGTTAATTTCTAAATTTTATTCAATTCTTAAATCTTAATATATTTAATAAATAATTATATTAATAAGGGAATGAATATTAAAAATTTAACTTTATTAACTCGCTTACAATCGAATAGCAAAGAGAAAAAAAAAAATTACATTCTTTTAATCTTTCTATACTAATTAAATAATTTTTCTTTGTTTCAGGATCCTCGTTGATGACATCAACGATCATCAAGTCGACGAGGGTCACCCGAAAATAATAACACGTTCATGTGAGTGAGTTGAAGAAAATAATTTTAAAATACTATTTCATATCCAAATAGAGTTAGAAATTAGTAAAAAAAATTTAAATATTCTATTTGCAAATGTTATGTGAGAATTTGTTAGAATAATTTTATTTTCAATGTTTTTAATTCAATTCAGGAAAGGAAATTTGGGTTAAATTTAAAAACTATTATGAAAAAATAAAAAAATATTTATTCAATATAATAAAATATTAACTTTGATTAAGATACAATATTTAAATTAGGAAAAAAATAGATAATTATAAATAATATTTAAAATATTTTTTTTTGTTGCAGCATTCCTTCCTTCATGTGTCACTTGGCATCGGGTCGAAGTCGGCTAAAACAAATCAACAAGAAAACGAGAAGCGAAATCTCAACACATAATTAAGTATAATGAAGAATAAAAAATATTAAATGTCATATATAGAGAATAAAGCCAGAATGAGTGTGAAAAAAATAATTATAATCTAAATATGACATTTAGAAAAAGAATGAAAAGACATTTAAAGTAATATATTATACTTGAAATGCTTTTCATACTTATTTATTAGCGAATAGAATAAAAAAAGAGAAAAAATATTATTTCTATTATATAATAATACTAGTAAAAAAGTATTAAAAACATTTAAAATAGATATAAATAGTCTTTATATACTTAAATCTAATGGGCACCATAATAAGAATCTTGGATGCAGAGTTCCCCACCTCACCACCTCCCATCCGACCACCCTGACGTGCGCGATTGCTTATATAGCCTCTGGCCCCACTACCGAGCCTCGAGAGCAGGCGGAGGAGGCCGAGCCGAGCCGAAGCCTGAGTGCGGCGACGGCGAGGCCACGCCCATCCCCCTCCAGCTCTAGAGAGCCCGAATTTGCTCTTGTTCGTTACTTTATATTTTTTTTATATAAAAATAATATAAAATTATATACTATAGATATAATTTATATTATTATTTAAAAAAATTAAAGTATTTATGCGTATTTTATACTCATTAATAATTTGAAGTCTTCTCTCTCACGTTAACATACTCGAATGCCAGGTCAGCAGTGCATTTTTATGACTTGTTGATCCATCCAAGATGCGATGCGAATATCTGCAAACAAAAAAAAAATGCATTATTATAATTATTGTTAAAGCAATATTATGTAGCCTAATTAAATTAATAAAAGTGATGTTAATTTTTAATAGCTTAAGTCATTTATAATAAAAAAAATAAATTCCTGATTCCCAAATCCCAAGAAAGAATGAAGTGAGAGAAGAAATTGCAATTATTCATCAATCGCTCAACTCGTAATTAATAATACATTATAATATAAATATTATATTTAATGGAAAGGGGGCCTTCTCAAGAAAGTTAATAATTATTTTATCTAAAAAAAATTTTCAAATATAATTTTCTAAATTATTGCGAGTCCATGATTTAATTAAACATTTTCTAATTGGACCCTGTTATGCAATGGTGTGTCAAAGACCAAAAAATTCAAAATTGAGTTAAGCACGGAATATTGTTTCAAATGCTTTAATTAATAATATTTTTTATGAAATATGTCCTAAAAAAATTTATATTTAATGTTTACTTGCACAATTGACAAGAAAAATTATATATAATCCATTGAAAACAAAAAATAATTTTCTCAAAACTCGATGTTTGGTCTTTGACACACCATTGCATAACAGGGTCTAATTGGCAAATGATTTATTTATAAATAATTTTCTTGGAAAAGCCCCAGAGGCAAAGAAAGGTAAAAAATAAGGGACATAAGGGTGTATCCGGGGAAGGGCGAACAAGTTCCAAAAAAATCTAATAAAATATCTACTCTTAAAATAAGTAAAATAATAGAGCGACGACCCCTGAATTAAATAAACATTTATTATTATTATTAGAGATTGCAGTCGAGAGTTTTTAGATTGAAAATTTATTTAAGATTCAGGAAATCTCTCTCCAATGAGCAGCAACGCAGCTAGTCGTTTTTTCAATTTTTATTTAAATGGGCCAACGTTTCGGTCGCATATAGGACCATCATCAGGGCCAAGCCATTGTCAATTTATTATTCCTCTTGGTCATATTGGTCAAAGTAATTATTAATAATACCGCAAATTCAATGACCAAATCGTTAGATACAGAGTGTTATTATGGACTGAGAGTGAGTGAATGAAAAATATTTCTTTTAAATACAGTTAAATAATAGATTTTTTGTTATTTTTATCTTTAATCAGAAAATCTTATTAGAATTAATAAATCATATTATATAATTAGAAATAAATTGTGAGGTATGTCTTTGTGGCTGCAAGTATTATTATTAAGCAGTCAAAAAAAAAAAAATCCAAGACATAGGCAGCCAAAATTATTTCTTTTATTGTTGCCGTTCCAGGCTGACGTTTCGGCCACTGGTCTAGGCCATCTTCAGAGCTAAAAATATTTTCGTACATTTTATTATAACATGTTATTGTGGCACTTTCTATAAAATATAAAAAAACATCTATATAATCATAATAATGGCAATAATAAAAGCAAATGGAATTTTGGCTGCCTATGTCTTGAATTTTTTTTTTGACTGCTTAATAATTAGAAATAAAGGAAGAAAGAAATATTTTTCAATTAGTTAGCTTATAAATACCCTTTTGGTCAATTTAACTATTTAATATTAATTTACTAAAGGACATTTCGATATGACTGAATTGTGGAAATGAAAGTTTGATTTGTAAATATAAAAATATTTTCAAGAACTTCTCTCTTAAACTTATTTGATTCATATTTATTTCTAATTCAATAAATTTAGCTCTAAAGGGATTTGATGTACATAAAGTGTTAAATTAATTTTTGATTTCAATAAAACTTAAAATGTTAATTTGATTTTGAAATTTAAAATTTAAATAAACCCTTTAACATATAACCTAGAGTAAATGTATTGAATTGAAATAAAATGAACCAACGGTAACCAGTTAATCTAATTATTTGATTCAAAAGCCAAAATATCAGTCGCGTCAAAGTTAAGAATTAAAATATCACCTGTCTCAAGGGTGTCAGCAAGGGCGGATACAGGGGAGGGGGGGGGGAAAGGGGTAATTCCCCCCCCTTGAGATTTGGAAAAATACCTTTTTTTTCGCAAAAAAATCTATTTTGAACGTAGAAATTTTAAAAATCAGTAATTAAAAATTTTATGTTGTATTAATATGCTCACGAAAATACCAGGTTCCCCAAAGAGTGAAATTTGTGCGAACGGCCATGGAACAATTTTTGGTTCCGAGGGTGGAAAGAATTTTGGCTCGGGAAAAAATGTTTGGTCCCGCGAACGGCACATGAAAAAATTTTTTGGTTCCGCGAAAAACAAAATTTTTCGTACAAAAAAATTTGAGAACAGCCCCCCCCCCCCCGAAAAATTTCAACACGCCCCTGGTGCTGTGCAACGAGTCCCACACCAATTACCCCCCCCACCCCACCGAAAAACACCTCTGGTTCCGCCCTTGGGTAGCAGGGCAATATAATCTTCTTTCTTAGAGATATTATATTTATGTTGGTAAATTTGTTTATGTAAATATTGACCTGTCAGGTTAAAACAATTAAATTGAATTTTTGAAAATATCAGGTTGCTATTTTTTTTTATATGTGACCGAAACGTTGGCCCTGGCACTTGGTATACTTTAAATAAAAATTGAAAAAACGACTAGCTGCGTTGCTCATTTGGGATTTCCTGAACCTTAAATAAATCGTATTATCAGCTATACACCCCAATTAAATCTAGATTGAAAATTAAACACTTACAAAGTCGATCGTTTTCAGAAAAAAAGTTGAGATATTCTTGTTTAATCGGCCTGTTTCTTTTGACAATCAACTCCATGTGATTCTTCCAGCATCATCGGGGATTTTCATTCGCTCTTCGTCTTCATTACCAGCCGCTGAGTTGTCTGAAAAAATATAAAAAAAAGGAATATATTTAAAAATGCAGTTTTTTAGTTAGTGTTGATTAAATTAACGAATCGGCTGACTATCTAAGGTTTGTGTCTTAATTTTAATTTTAATGCTGTATTTATGTTTTCCTGTCAACGAACGAAATAATTAAGAGGCATTCTAACATAAGAATTCGAAACTAAATAAGTTATTGATTTTCCTTAAAAAAAAAAAATTATTTGCAAACTCAAACTTCAAAAATATCTAATTATAATTTGAAAAAATTCAATTATACATATTTAAGAATCTTCAACTGTTGAGATTACTTGTCTCTATTTATAAAGCAGATGATGGGCTGGTTTTAGAAGCCCCGTTTAATATCATATACTGCAAATATTAGAAAAAAGTTTTTTGCAATTGTACTCTCCAGCAAGGATAACCCTTTAAATATACTAAATA
>JAKCPI010018513.1:0-20165 GCA_023213315.1 Euborellia annulipes
TGTGTGTGGAATGTTTAAAAAAAAAAAAAAAAAAAAATTTGACATCTTGAAATTCGAATGTTCCGTACTGTCGGGAACTAAATATCACGACACACAAATATCTGGTGTGACAAGCACAGAACACACTTTCAATTACCGAAAGTAAGAGAAAGTTGTGTGCTGTGCGCCAGTCACACCAGATATTCTTTTAGATGCTCTTTAAAAAAGTATATCAGTAAAATTTTTGGTGAAAATTGTATGAAGTAGGCCTAGTGATTTTTCAAATTCACTTTCCGGCTCTTCCTTCCATAGACTCAATGTTAAATCCCCATACGGGGATTTGCATTTTAATTTCGATTCATAAGGGAGCCCTTTTGCACATTTAATCAATTCTTATGAAATTTTGTATTTATTTTCTCTATTGCAAACTGTGAGGCGCGGCTCCCCAGGGAGGCGCGGACTAGTCTAAGGGGAGGCGCGAATATTTGCCCACCAAGATCAAATTTCCAAATGATTGCTAGTTTGATAAATAAAATAATTTAGAAGATTCTGGGACGGATTTTTTAATTAAAATAATAAATATGGATAAATATTTTTATATTTTTTAGTATTAAAAATCTTTGTTTTTGTATTATTTTATTAAATGTGTGTTGGGTGGGGGGGGGGGCGTCATACGATTGAATATTTTTAAGGGAGGCGTTGTAACATAAAGTTTGGAAACCACTGGCCTAAACTAAGACTTATTTTATAAAATTATACTCTGTGTAAAACCCAAAGGCGGATCCAGGGAAGTTTTCCCAGGGTTTTAGACGCGAAGCTCGCCAAAGACGATAGCATTGTTAATTATTTTATTTATTAGGATTGAATAAGGGGTTGAAAAATTGAAAAGAATTTTTTTTAAATTTATTTTATCTAAATCGAAGCCAAATAAATAGAAAAGATTGAAAAAATAGCGTTGATTATTATTTTATAATATTAAGGGTTGATAAGGGATGAGATGAAGGGTTGATTATTTAAGAAAGGCCCTGGAATATTCCAAATCACTTGTTGACATTCTTTTCCATCTCTAAATATAGTTAGATTAGGAGTGAAATGTATTTTTTCCTTTTAATAAAAAGGGAATTGTTATTTTCATCTATTTTTATTCCTTTACAGAGCAGAGATAAGAGAGTCGAACTCTCTCGCCCAGTCGAGTCGAGTCGAGCGCGTTGCTGGCAGCCAGGCGCGCCGAGCTAGCTGCTTGCTCTCTCTATAAAGTGAATAATTAATAGAGTGCAACCCACCCTGACCTCGCCGTCAACCAGCACACCCTCTGGAGCGTCTTATTAAAGGTAATTATTATGCATTTTATCGTTGAAAAAAAAATGATAGGAACAAATAATTTGACTGCGAAAAACGATTCTTTTTATTTTGTATTTCACTAAGGGTAGAGGGAGGATATAAGGGCATTTTTAAATCAAATTTCCTTAATATCTTTTTACACAGGGGTGGATTAAGGGTTGAATTAAAATAAAATAATTTCAAAATAAAATAAAAATTAAAATAATTATTTATAAATGTAATCAAATTATTTTGAGAGTAATTTCGCGTTGAAGGCTCGCATTTCCTTAAAGGGGGGGGGGGGGAGGCATTAACCAGGGGGGGGTTAATGCCCCATCCCCTATAAATACTTTGACTAAAAAATAAGTGCATTCCGTTTGAGTTAAAATTTATATTCAATATTTAGCAAATAGCATAGTGGGTGGGGTAGAAACATTTTAATGTCATTCTTATTACTGGGGCGGAATTAATTTTTTGAACATTTCGAAACTCCCTTAAACAGATAATAATAACACTGGGCAACTTAGGAGCCCGTCGAATCCGGGATTTTTTTCATTAGGTAGAAAAGTAAGATGTGATTAGTCCACTTAGAATTTTACTGGGGTGAGTTAACGCACCTTTTTGTATATAGAACTAATCTCAATTCGGATTTGAATTTTTACTTTCTCTTACCTATATGTATAAGTTAATATACATATATAGAAAGAGAAAGTATGTCAAAAATTCGATGTCGAGATTTTGATGGAAATACACGTTTTGAGGTCCCATGAATAAAAAAAAATGGTTTTCTGGTCTGTGTGCTGTTTGTGTTCAATTTAACGCTGAAGGAATTGAGCTCGGAGGTTGAAATTTTATATTTAAGTTAGGCACCCCCTAGGGCGTGAAAATAAAATTTGAGAAAAATCTTTTTCTTCAGGAATGAAAGTTAGAAGAAAACGCAACCAGAATGTTTCTTTAAAAATATATTTCAACAGCTGACGTTTCGGCTTTGGTCAAAGCCATCCTCGGAGCTGTTAGAGGTCATCAGAGGATGGCTTTGACCAAGGCCAAAACGTAAGTTATTAAAATATATGGCACATTAACATTCTCGTACAAAATTATTATATAATAATGATCAATATTCTTTACGTCTTCAGGAGTCATTAAAAAAACATGTAAATATAAACAAATGAATTTGATTTTTCTTTCCAAAATTAACGAAAATTTTCTATTTCTTCTTTGATTATTTCAAAAACTATTCAGTTTTCGGGAAAAATATCAAAGAATAAAAACTTTTTAAAATTGAGTATTTTATCATAATATAACAAAGAAATTGAAAATTTTGAAATTTCTGAAAAAACTTATTAGGTAAAGCAGGGGCGGCGCGTCCACTAGGCGAACTAGGCGGTCGCCTAGGGCGGCAACCTGAGGAGGGCGGTAAAAAGGGGAAAAAAAAAATTTTTGGTTCCACAAGCGGACCCGAAAAAATTTTGTCCCGCGGTCGGCAAAAACTTATCGTCTCTAAAAAAAAAAAAGGTAAAATATTTGTTCGGACGGGGAAAAATTTTTGTTCCGCGCAAGAGAAAATGTTCCGCGGGGCGGCGGCGCACGGGAAAAAATTGGTTCCGCGAAAAAAAAAAAAAAATTTGATTTTTGAGATCAGGGAAAATTTTAAGGAGGGGGGCGGCAATTTAAATTTTAAAAGTTTTTTTTTGGGGGCGGGGCGCAAAAAAAATATCTTGCCTATGGCGGCAGAATAGCTTGCGCTGGCCCTTAGGAGAAGTACTACTTCCAAGTGACGTATTTACTCCAAAAGTTGATAGAAATCTACAATTTTTGTGTAAGGAGCATATACCAAATTTCATCGATCTAGCTGCTTTGGTTTTCAAGCAATCGTGTTCACACACACACACCCACAGACGTAATATATTCGAGAAAGTCTCGGGGAAGTCAATCCCCATATTTTTTTTTAGAGACTTCCAAACGTGCATTTCCATTAAATTCTCATGAATGAACTACTTTCTATAGATAGGTAAGAGAAAGTAAAAGAGAGAAGAGCCTGGGCGTGTTCGAAAGATGCACCTGCGAGATGGGGACACCCACACCCGTATAAGGGAGATGTTGACCTCCCTGTGTCTACTAGACTACGCGTAATAAGGGACTTTTCAAGTTGTTTGATTTGATAAACACCCTGTCTAGAAGATGATTTACTTGCTTGACTCCTTGCAATTAACGTGTCAATAATAAATTTTATTTGCATGCATGCATGCATGCTAAGAGATTAAACTTGTTGATTAAAACTCAACTCCTTTCTGAGAAAGACAAAAGACAGAATTTGATTTGAATTTGCGCTCCAGCGAGATCCCTCATAGAAAGTGGTGTGGCCACCAAACCACGAATGTTCTCTGACAAGTAACGTAACCCAAACATGAAATTCCTATTTCAATGAAATTTTGTACAATTAAACAACTAATATAAATATGCATTAATCGAGAAAAAATTCGACCAATAAAATAACAGAACTTTTTAAAAAAATTAATTTTTGAATTTTTAAAACAGGTAGATTTTCAATTTCAAGGGGTTTTAGCTGTTTGTTGAGTGAATTGATTGTTGGATTTTTGAAACTTTTCAGCGAAAGTTTGAAGGGGTTTAGTCAGATAACAGAAATTAATGGGTTTGGTGTAGGCTATGGGCTAACGGACGGGGGCGCTTGAAGAAGGAAAAGGCGGGGACGGGAGACCTAGTTTTATTTCAAAAATTATATTATAAAAGAAAATAGATCTCTGTCTGTCCACTTTTGCAACAGTTTTTGAAAATTTTTAAACAAGATAGATTTTTAGCTACAAAGTGTTTTGAATGGTCATTAATACTATTGTTGAGATGCTAGATAGAAACCTAATGCTAATATTAATGATTCATTTTAGGCATAATGGACCCGGAATTATCAATTGTATGGAATCACTTGAATTCAATATTGAATATGAGTCTAACCTCGGAATTTGAAACACTTTTTTAATCATTTTCACTTTTGTACTGATTTTCAGGAATAATTTTTAAAAAAATAAACTGTTCATTCATTGGTCGAAATTTTTTTAAATTTATATATAGATTTATCATTTATTTAATTGTACCAAGTTTCAATGAAATCGGAATTTCATCTTTGGGTTACTTTACTTGTGAGTAGAATGAAAAGAGCACTTTTTATTTTACTCTTTGGAGAAAAAAATGAATCCAAGTTAAAGCCTTATATTTATCCTCTTAATTTATTTATTTTACAACTCAGCAATCTTTAAGAACTTGAGTACTGGTGTAGCGGGCTAGGATGTGGGCCTCTACAAAGGAGATCCGAATTCAACCCCCCCTCCCCCTAGCCCGCTACACCAGTGATCTCCCTTCTAAGGGAAAAAATTAAAATTTAATTATATAACAATTTTTATTGATTTAATTATTCTAATTAATTTTTCATAAGGCAAGAAGAAAAAAACTCAATGCTTTCCAATGGGCAAATTCTAGTCCGAGTATTTTTCCTGGACTCTCCAAAACGTCCTCTATAAAACGGGAAGTTCCAGTCCTACCAAATGGGCGTAACTAGGGGGGTGCTGGGGTGGGCCTGCCCCCCCCCAGAAAGCTCCCTGCCCCAAGAAAAAATGACTTTCCAGGCCCCCCGGAGGATAGCTGGTCCCCAGGCAAATTCTCTAGATACGCCCATGGGTCTAGGCAACTTCCCGTTGGAATTTTGAAATGAAATTTTTTATGCATATAGAGGACCTTCTCGGGATTACAGGAAAATTATTTTCATCCCGAAATTCCTATAACTTTTTGAGTTATTAAATTGTTAAATTTACGATTTCTCCCATAGGAAATGTATAGAGAAATATTTATGTATTCTTTTCATTTGTGTATTCCATGAATGTAAACAAATCCTCAAGCAGGCTCTGGATTGGAATGGAATAATAATCAATTTTCTTTGCATAATTAACAAAGAAGAAAAGGGATTCATAAATAGTATTCATAAGGCTGGTCGTCCACTGGACGCGACAACGCGCTACCGCTACAAGCGCTACAACATGCTACAGATCCCAATGTGTGTGAATCAATTGAAGCTCGTCCACTAGAAGCGCGCGACAACACGCTACAACGCGCTTCGAGCGACAAGTAAGCTAGCAGATCCCAAAAAAATGGGATCTGTAGCGCGTAGCGTCTAACCCTTTTGTTTTTCTAACCTAAAATACTCTCACCGGCAAAAAAAAAACCGCAACACTTTGTTTTTCTTAATAAAATTGATGGAATTGAATAAAACGGAATTAAAAAATGTCGATATTCAATTGGTGGGACAAAATAAGATTAAATAGACATCAAAGAGCCGTAGTTACTTCATCAATCACTGTTTGTTCGGTGAGTGTGTGTTTAAATGAATTTCTCATAAATTTTTTAAATTTTTTATTAACTGTTTCAAGAATCGACTGCTTTGCAAATATCAGTTTCGATTTTTTCATCACCGTCAGGACCTTTAAAGATAAACATAGAGTATGTGTAATTTATTTTATATTCAACACTTACTTATTCTTTTATAGTCGACATTACAATTTTTTGTGATATACTGTATATATATATTAAATTGATAAAATTATACATTTTTGTTTTTTTCACATTGAGTGATTTGGTGAAGTAACTGCGGCTCTTCGAGGTCTATTTAAAATAACCTTCATCCCAGAATATAAAGAATTTTAAAATAAGATTATTTGAAAATTTAGCGAAAATAAATATAAATTAGGACATTTTTATCTTGGTTTATATTTCAATTTAATTATTTATTAAAATTATATGGATTTGTTTTATTTATTGGTTAGAAATTTATATGATATTTTATGTCAAATGTAGCGCGAAGTAGCGTGCAGTGGACGCCCTTGTCGCGTGTTGTCGCGTCTCTTGTTGTCGCCCTAGTAGCGGTAGCGTCAATGGACGACCAGGCTAAGAAGAAAAGGCGAGGGTCCGCCGCAGGGGGGCGCGTCGCCCGCCGAAGGCTAGTGAAATTAAAATTTCATTATCATAAAGATAATTTTTCAAGTCAATGAAATTCTATTCTCTTTTTTTTTTTTTTTTGTTTGAAATCTAAATTACTTGGGCTAACACAAATTTTCCTCTTTATTTGATAATTTAATTATTTTTCTTTTTACTTTCAGAACGCCCTCTTCGTCGTCAGTCCAGATCCCGACCTCAACGTCACCTCAGTTTATGTTTCTGTCATTTTGCCATTTGGTGAGTTTATTATTCGCTTGATTTTTCCATTAATTTTAATAATTGCGAATTTACCAAACTAAATTAGTAGCTCTCTTGTCGTTATAGCAAAGATTGTCCAGGCAGGGAGCGTGGCCTGCGGGGGGCGGACCCCCCCCCCCCCCGAAGGGAAAATATCTATATACGCCCCTGTGTCCAAGAGGCTATTATTGATTAATTCAAATGCGTAGACAAAGTAGACAATGTAGACAAAGACGTAGACAATGTAGACAAATGGCTCAGCGCTTGTTTTCATTGGTTCTCATCTCAGATCAGTGATCTGTCATTTCTAGAAACAGCCTAGAAATTCATATACATAAAAATGTCTAAACGCGGGGAGACCAATAAACAGACATGTTAATGAATTAAAATTTGAATTAGGGAAACAAAATGAATAATATGTTGCAGTGTGTCTTTTTTGCAAAAAAAAAAAACCCTGCATAATACAGCTTCTAATATCTAATTCAAATAAAAGTCACTTAAAATTAAGAATACCGCCTTTATCAACGCTGGCAGATGTTTCTTTTTCGCCCAATATCTCCCTATATTTGATATTCCACTTTAAGCGAGAATATTGGAGTAACGAACACTAAATTTTATATATATATATACAATTTATTCAGTGTTCGTTACTCCAATATTCTCGCTTAAAGCGGAATAGAAAATTGTAAAATCACTCTTTATCTATTGATTTCATGGTGTATTAGTATCAAAAAAATTATATTTATGACGATACATAAAAAATTATGGGTTGTTAGTCCCGCCAAATTTTTAAATTTTAATTGTCTACTTTGTCTACATGGATATTGTTCATTAGTCTACATACATTGTCTACGCGTAGACAAAGTAAAGTAGACAATTTGCCCAACGCTGACTGGAAAATACCTTTGGAAAATCGAAAACAATAAAATTAATCATAATATTAAAAAAAATTTATTTATAAAAAAATGAAAAGGTTTCAAAAAAATCAAGTTTTCAAATGTTTTGTCGGATAATCTGGACCTTGATGGAGGAATGAATAAACCCGCAAATGAAAACAATCTTTCAACTGGGGCAGAAGAACAAAGATTTAGTCTTTGAGAGCTGATTGAAAGAAGAAAGCAAAAAAAGTTTTTTAAACGAAGAGTGAAAATTTGGCGGATTGATTGACTTCTCTTTACTGGTTTTTACTAAGATTCAGAGCAGAGAACCCACACGACGATTACATACAGTAATATTAAATAAATTAAAAAGATTTCAGCTCCCTCTGCAAGACTTTTTATACGGCGGCAAATTAAAAAAAAAAAAGTATTTGGTATCTCGAATTTCAGATACCAATTACTAAAAAATGTAACGAAATACAAGATAGCAATTACTTTGTCTATGCTGTAACGAGATACAAGATACCAATTAATATTGTATTTGGTATCTTGTATTTCAAATACATGTAACTGATTAACGCCCATCCCTGGCTCATGGGCTAACGGACGGGGGCGCTTGAAGGGGGAAGAAGGCGGGGGGACGGGAGACCTAGTTTTATTTCAAAATTATATTATAAAAGAAAATAGATCTCTGTCTGTCCACTTTTGTAAAAGTTTTTGACATTTTTTAAACAAGATAGATTTTTAGCTACAAAGTGTTTTGAATGGTCATTAATACTATTGTTGAGATGCTAGATAGAATCCTAATGCTAATATTAATTATTCATTTTAGGCATAATTATCAATTGTATGGAATCACTTGAATTCAATATTGAATATGAGTCTAACTCGGAATTTGAAACACTTTTTAATCATTTTCACTTTTGTACTGATTTTCAGGAATAATTTTTAAAAAATAAACTGTTCTTTCATTGGTCGAAATTTTTTTAAATTTATATATAGATTTATCATTTATTTAATTGTACCAAGTTTCAATGAAATCGGAATTTCATCTTTGGGTTACTTTACTTGTGAGAGTAGAATGAAAAGAGCACTTTTTTACTCTTTGGAGAAAAAAATGAATCCAAGTTAAAGCCTTATATTTATCCTCTTAATTTATTTATTTTACAATTCAGCAATCTTTAAGAACTTGAGTACTCGTGTAGCGGGCTAGGATGTGGGCCTCTACAAAGGAGATCCGAATTCAACCCCCCCTTCTCCCCCCTAGCCCGCTACACCAGTGATCTCCCTTCTAAGGGAAAAAAAATTAAAATTTAATTATATAACAATTTTAATTATTCTAATTAATTTTTCATAAGGCAAGAAGAAAAAAACTCAATGCTTTCCAATGGGCAAATTCTAGTCCGAGTATTTTTCCTGGACTCTCCAAAACGTCCTCTATAAAACGGGAAGTTCCAGTCCTACCAAATGGGCGTAACTAGGGGGTGCTGGGGGTGGGCCTGCCCCCCCCCAGAAAGCTCCTGCCCCAAGAAAAATGACTTTCCAGGCCCCCGGAGGATAGCTGGTCCCCAGCCAAATTCTCTAGATACGCCCATGGGTCTAGGCAACTTCCCGTTGGAATTTTGAAATGAAATTTTATATGCATATAGAGGACCTTCTCGGGATTACAGGAAAATTATTTTCATCCCGAAATTCCTATAACTTTTTGAGTTATTAAGTTCTTAAATTTACGATTTCTCCCATAGGAAATGTATAGAGAAATATTTATGTATTCTTTTCATTTGTGTATTCCATGAATGTAAACAAATCCTCAAGCAGGCTCTGGATTGGAATGGAATAATAATCATTTTCTTTGCATAATTAAGAAGAAAAGGGATTCATAAATGGACCCTGTTATGCAATGGTGTTAAAACCAAACATCGGGTTTTTAAAATAAATAAAAAGTTTGTTTTTATTTTTTTATATAATTTTTCTTTTTAAATTAAAATTAAATATAAATTTTTTATAATATTTTTAAAAAATTATAATTATTATTAAATTTTGAAAAAAAATCCTTTTTCTTTTTTTGAATTTTTGGTTTTGCCATCCAAAGGGCAAATAGTATTCATAAGAAGAAAAGGCGAGGGTCCGCCGCAGGGGGGCGCGTCGCCCGCCGAAGGCTAGTGAAATTAAAATTTCATTATCATAAGATCATTTTTCGTGTCAATGAAATTTATTCTCTTTTTTTTTTTTTTTTTTTTTTTTTGTTTGAAATCTAAATTACTTGGCTAACACAAATTTTCCTCTTTATTTGATAATTTAATTATTTTTCTTTTTACTTTCAGAACGCCTTCGTCGTCAGTCCAGATCCCGACCTCAACGTCATCTCAGTTTGTGTTTCTGTCATTTTGCCATTTGGTGAGTTTATTATTCGCTTGACTTTTCCATTAATTTTAATAATTGCGAATTTACTAAACTAAATTAGTAGCTCTCTTGTCTTATAGCAAAGATTGTCCAAGCAGGGGCGTATATAGAGGCGGACCCCCTCCCCCGAAGAAAATATCTATATACGCCCCTGTGTCCAAGAGGCTATTATTGATTAAATTCAAAATTGGATGTCAAATTTTTTATTTCTTGCCTCTTGTTAGAGATATTTAATATTTTATTCTAATTCATTGGGGGGGGGGGGAGAATTTTGGATCTTTGATTAGAGAAAAGTAAAAGTATTTAATGTTAAATACATCTTCTTAATAACAAAATAATTGAAAGGATATTTTTTTTTTAAATAAGAAAATTAATTCCATTGGAGTTTGGATTTTAATTCAAAAATAATTTTCTTATTAAATAAAATTTTTTCAATCCTTTCTAAAATAGATTAGATATTTAATTTTATTTTCTTCAAGGCCTCTTGATATTCACTTTTTTACTTTCTCTTACCTATGTATATATGTAATATATATATAGAGAGAAAGTATTGGTTTCATGTCAAAAATTCGATGTCGAGATTTTGATGGATCTTCACGTTTTGAGGTCCCCTGAATCCAAAAAGTGGTTTTTGCGACATGGTCTGTCTGTGTGTGTGTGTGTGTCTGTGTGTCTGTGGAACAAAATATCTCAAGAACGAAAAGAGCTAGGAAGTTGAAATTTTATATTTAAGTTAGGCACCCCCATGGGACGTGACACGAAGCTTTTGAACAAAATCGACCAAAGAGTACTAGTACTTTACTGATGTACTTTTTCAGTTTTTTTCGATTTTCTCAAAATTTGCTCCAACGATTTTTTTTTTAAATTCATATATCAACTATTTTTTTAGTTGCTCTTTAAAATGTATATTCTCATTTTGTGATTGAAATCTTCTGAAGACCACTTTACTCTTGTACTTCACAGGAAAGATAGGAGAAATGGTTGCCATGGTATCAAAATATAAATATTTTCCCATACTTATAAATTTTACATCTTGAATATGTCGACACAAAAAATCTGGTGTGACAAGCACAGTACACAACTTTCGATTACCGAAGGTAAGAGAAAGTTGTGTGCTGTGCGCCAGTCACCCCAGATTTTTTTAAATTTATGGCTTAAAATTTAGGCCAATATGATATGTATACGTTTCATGAAATTCTGAATAAAATAAGAGGCATTTGTTAGGGTCTATAATGCCTATTTTGGCCGATTCTGGGTTTTGGTGCCTATTTCATCTATAAATGCCTTTTAAGTTCAAATAGCCAATTTCTGTTTTTTTTTCTTTTGAAATTTCATAATAAATTCATTTTATATCACAAATCCGGAGAAAAATTACAAAAAAAAAAACGAGATTCGAATACTAAAAAAAAAAAAAAAAAAACGGTCGAACGAAAAACGTCGTCCCAGTGGTCCCAGTTGGGCTTCGCCCCCCCCCCCCCCTCCGCCCTCATTCAGCCAACTCTGTGCAAAGGAGGTAATTGTTTTATCTTTGTTTCCAAAAATAAGACATCCATTTTTAAAATTTTTTAAATTATTTCTTAAATAATGCCTTTTTAAGTGCCTATTTTAATAATTTTTAGTGCCTATAAATCCGAGCCCTAAACCATGGACAGAGAGTGAATGTGTGAATTCACTCTCTGCCCATGGTATAATAATAATAAAATTTGAGGCATTATCAGGATTTGGCTACGTATAATTGTGTATGCCCAACATAACTTGGCGAGGATTATATATATTTTCAGACACCGAAACGTCGGCCCTGGTTTATTAATAAATTGAAATATAACTAGTTGCTTGCTCATTTATTCTTCATATTTGATTACACTGTGCTACAAGAAAAAAAGCCCCGAGAATATTCCTTCAGATTCTTAAGTAAAATGTGATCCAAATATGACCTCCGTTTTCCCCCACCACGTACCGTTTTCGGGAGAGAGCCCCCTACTTATTTCCACCCCTTTTTGTTAATTATAGGGCCACGAATCAAATTTGGAGGGATGAAAAAGAATATTTTAGCCTTAACATTTCTTTAGAAGGTCTAGAGAAGTTAAAAGTTAAAAAACATTAACATTTGGATCCAAGGGGGGGATGCGGGGGAGGATTTTGTCCCTTAAAATGCAAAAAAATCTTTAAAATTGATCGATTTTTTCACAATTTTTTCACTGATTTTCTACATATTCCAGCGGACAGACCCACCACACCCTTCCTTAAACATCCCTCAACAAAAAAAAAAATATATAGGATAAAGAGGGTGGGGTGTGGGCGATTCCGAAGCCCTTGCAAGAAGAATTTTTTTCAATTATTGACAAGAAATAATTTCTACCCCTTTAGATAAAATATGGAAATATTGAAGGACATAGAAGAATTCGTATATTTAAGTTTAAATTTGTAAAGATCAGCCCAAAAAATGAAGTTATAGCCGCATATTTGCCAATTTGACCAACTGAGCTGTGAATCTTCCATCTTCTTTGCAAGGGCTTCGGAATCGCCCACACCCCACCCGCTTTATCCTATATATTTTTTTTTAGTTGAGGGATGTTTAAGGAAGGGTGAGGTGGGTCTGTCAGCTGGAATATGTAGAAAATCAGTGAAAAAATTGGGGAAAAATCAGAAAAAATCGATCATTTTAAATGATTTTTTTGCATTTTAAGGGACAAAATTCTCTCCCGCACTCCCCCCCTTGGATCCAAATGTTAATGTTTTTTTAACTTTTACTCTCTAGACCTTCTGAAGAAATGTTAAGGCTAAAATATTCCTTTTCATCCCTCCAAATTTTTTTCGTGGCCCTATAATTAACGAAAAGGGGTGGAAATAAGTAGGGGCCCCCCCCCCCCCCGAAAACGGTACGTCATGGGGGAAAACGAAGGTCATATTTGGATTCAGGAGGTCATTTTACTTAAGAATCTGAAGGAATTATCTCGGGGCCAGAAAAAAAGTTTCATTTTGTAGCACAGTGTAATAGGGTTGGGTAAAATTGAATCTAAATAAAAATTATTTCATTCCGAATTTAACCCTAATAAATAAATAAATAAATACAAAGGAAGTATTTTTAAAGTGAAACTTTTATTATATCACTACGAATTTTTTGGTTCTTCTATCAGCATGTCGCTTTGTAACGAGGTGACGTAAAAAGCCATGACGCTACAAGCTATGACGTCACAATCCATGACGACAAAAATAAGAAAGTTGAAATTTAATATATATAACGAATTATAAAAAAATAATTGTGAGATTTAATAATTCAATTTTTAAATTGATAAAATATAATTTTTAAAATAATTTAAAATATTCAAATCTTCAATCTATATATACTGTATATTAGGGTGGCCTCAAAAAACAAAATTTTTTAATTTCTTTCGGCCGAACCTCCTAAAAGTTGTCTTTTGGATAGAAAATGATAATGGCAAAGTTTTAGCTAAATTGGGTAACGTTAACCCGTGCCTCATCGGGGTTAAAATTTTGAAAAAGTGCGATTTTATCTAAAAATTCGCAGGTTTTACTTCATAAAACGAAAACCAAGTATCGTAGAAAAATTATTCTTGGCTCATTTCATAGCAAATTTAATTCTCTTGAGGTTTTATAATAACTATTTTTTCATTAAAACGTATAGATTTAGAGATATTTACAAATTACCATTTCGGTTTTGATATATTGCTCTTTCTGAAAAATAAATGGAAAGTCACATTATAGACCATTCGATATAACATTTTGCCGGAAAAATATTTCGAAGGGAATGAAATTTTTACTGGTTATTTGGGGGGTACTCTAGAATGCCAATCCTAAGTTTTTGACCTCGAGGACCATGTGGGGGGAGGGGAGGGGGACAAAAACCTCAAAAATTTGAGAATTCTTCAGTTTTTTGCTTATATCTCGTAAACTATTCATATTTTGTGAAATATAGCATAATTCAAAGTTGTAGAGCATTAAATTTGCTAAAATTTGGTATATAAAATGAATTCGTAGACCCAATACTAACCGAAATACGACTGGTCAATGTTGGACAAATTTACTAGAAATGAAAAAAAATATCAGAAAAAACGAATAGTCATGTCATTATCTACTTTTTACCTAGAAAGTATTCCGAAGTGAATTAAATTTTTACACGTTATTTGAGGGTACGCCAGATTGTCTATCCTAAGTCTTCGACTTGGACGACCCTCTCTTAACTTGGAGGGGGTAGAGGAGGAAAAAACCTCAAAAATCTTTAACTTTTTTCAGTTTTTCTCATATATTTCGTAAACTAAACATATTTTGTTTACCCTAGTCCTATACAAAGTTGTAGAGGATTAGATTACTAAGCTTTCCTACATAAAATGTATTTGTAAACTCAATATTAACCGAAATACGGTCGGTCAAAAGTAAGACCACAAAAATGTTGGTCTTTTTCAGTTTTTCTAAGTAAACTAACCATATTATCTCCACCATAGCATTAAGGTGCGCGTGTCTACTGAAAAGCCGCTTAAAGCATGATTTCTCCGTACTCGAGGCGGCACCAGATGTACGTTAGTGTTCCCCCATATGGAAAACACGTAACTTGTTGGCATTTAATTCTAGACTTTCCAGCTAATTAATTAAAGGCAAAAAATGTAATTATTTTTTAACACAATGATTACTAATTTAATTATCTAAAACGTTATAGAGCTCCTTTTTTTTAAATATCTTTTATTTAATGCGGTTAATCTAAGAAAAAAAAAAAAGAATTTTCGAAAATCAAAAAAAGAGCTTCTATAAGTTGTAGATATTTTAAATAGCTTTAATTTAAAAAAAAATATTGAGGTCGATAGCTTCAAAATTGTGGCAGCTGGAAAGTCCCAAAATTATCACCCCGATACGCGCACCTTAAATAAAGTTGTAGAGTACTAGATTTACTAAAATATGGTACATAAAACGAATTTGTAAACCGAATATAAATCGTAATACGACCGGTCAAATTTAGATAAATTTTCTCGAAAAGTAAAATTCTATTTAATTTTGACCGGCCGTTAGTATTGGGTCTACGAATTCATTTTATATACCAAATTTTAGCAAATTTAATGCTCTACAACTTTGAATTATGCTATATTTCACAAAATATGAATAGTTTACAAGATATAAGCAAAAAACTGAAGAATTCTCAAATTTTTGAGGTTTTTGTCCCCCTCCCCTCCCCCCACATGGTCCTCGAGGTCAAAAACTTAGGATTGGCATTCTAGAGTACCCCCAAATAACCAGTAAAAATTTCATTCCCTTCGGAATATTTTTCCGGCAAAATGTTATATCGAATGGTCTATAATGTGACTTTCCATTTATTTTTCAGAAAGAGCAATATATCAAAACCGAAATGGTAATTTGTAAATATCTCTAAATCTATACGTTTTAATGAAAAAATAGTTATTATAAAACCTCAAGAGAATTAAATTTGCTATGAAATGAGCCAAGAATAATTTTTCTACGATACTTGGTTTTCGTTTTATGAAGTAAAACCTGCGAATTTTTAGATAAAATCGCACTTTTTCAAAATTTTAACCCCGATGAGGCACGGGTTAACGTTACCCAATTTAGCTAAAACTTTGCCATTATCATTTTCTAGCCAAAAGACAACTTTTAGGAGGTTCGGCCGAAAGAAATTAAAAAATTTTGTTTTTTGCGGCCACCCTACTGTATATATATAATCCAGGGGGCGAAGCCCTCACTGGCCGGCCGCGGCGCGGGGGGGGGGCTAATTACTAAATAAATATTGTTCACAGTTTTTAACATGCGTCTATTGATTTCCTATTTTCCAATTGTTAAGTTAAGATTAAAAACGCGATTTTAATAACCTTAATTGAATAATTTTCTGAAAATTTTCAGTTAAACGCCTACGATCCGAAAAAAGTTTCACTTGCATCGTGGTTTCATAAAACCACACAATGATTTTTTATTTAAATTGCGGTGAGTTTTAATGAATTGAGTCTTTTAATATTTATTTCAATTTCCAACGGAATAAAGCCCCGTTAGTTTGCAAGTAAATAGATAGAGAATTTATTTCTTGGACGTTCCGAGAGCAATGCGATCTTTCTATCGATCGATGTCTGCTGGCTGGCTGGCTGCCTGCCTCTCAGGCGGCAGTTGTCTTTTAATCATTCAGTCAGTCAGTCATTTGGGCTCCTCTCTCTCTCGTTGTTTTGTTTCTTTTCTATTGTGTGTGTAAATAAGAAAGACGTTAATCCCCGGGGCCTGTTCATCTTCTCATTAAGGTAATGAATCTTTTCATATCTCATTTGCATAAAGAATTAAATTTCTATTTTCTTTTTATAACATTATCCAATTTTTGCTATGATAGAGTCGTGTACCCCAGAGTGGCTGGAAATCGCCTCTTATTAAATAATAATTCTTAACTTTTATCTCTCGTCAGTGTTTAGAGGTGGAATTTTCTCTTCACTGTCTGAATGCATTCTTTTCTCCACTGACAATTCAGATGATTTTTTTTTTTACTTTCTCTTACCCTCAAGGGCGGATACAAGAGGGGGGGGTAAAGGGGGTAATTAACACCCCTGAGATTTAAAAAAAAAAAATACTTTTTTTCGAAAAAAAATTTATTTTGAATGTAAAATTTTAAAAATTAATACTTAAAAATTTGATCTAGCAAACAAGTACAGAATGCGCCTTTAAATTTACCGAAATTAAGAAAAAAATGGGTACTGTGCGACCAGTCACTCCAGATTACCCCCTCCCAGGATCCGCCACTGCTTACCCTATATGTGAAATATATAGAGAGAGAAAGTATTTTTTTTATGTTACGCTAATTTCTTTTTTTAACCAGCTCCGTACTTGGTTTGTTTGTAATGTGAAAGATATAATAATTACTATTTGTCTAATCTAATAAAAAAAAGCTTTTTTTTCTTCGATCGGTCATGTAATAAGGGGTGGGCTTAATCTGGAGGCGGTGGGTTAAAATAGCCATTGAATCAAATAAATTCTTTATTTCATTTAATTTAGGGAACAGACAATTTCAAAATATCTCTTTTTTTTTAAACCCTTTTCGGCTACAGAGACCATACCGGGGACGTTCCACACGTCGGGGGTCACCAATACCGAGCTTTCGTGTTAACCGCAACGATTGTGGTGACTTCAAAATATCTTAATTTTTCTAAAAAAAAAAAAAAAAACATCTCCATTCTTCATCTCTTATCAATTAACAATTAAATATACCGAGAGGGATGGAGGGGGGGGGGGGGGGGGGGGCAAATTACTTGAATATATTCTATTCTTTTCTATAAAATTTTCCATAAAAATCACTCAATTTTTTTTTAAATAGAAAGAAAAGTTTGTTAAAATAAAAAAATTAATTTTAAAATTCTTTAAAAAAATTGGACAAAAAAGAATTATTATCCCTTTCAAATTAGAAACAATTCAAGTACTTAATTTAAAAGAATTATTTTCTCATAATCCTTTATCTGAATGAATTAAATTGTATTAAATCCCTTTTATTTTTAAAGATGAGAAAGGAAAGGATTACGGGAAAATAAAACAATCATTTAATAAAATAATCCTTATTGAATACTATAGAAGAGGATAAAAAAATAAATAAATATTTCTTTGTTTCAGAAGAGAGAGAGACGTCAGGAAAAGCAAATGCATCTGCGTCAAGGGCGTCAAGGGGCCGGGCCAGTCGAAGGAACTCGCCTCGCCTCACTGCAAAGTGCCTCCCCTCCTCTATTGCGATTCCATTGATATTAGGGAGAATAAAACGTCACACTCTCTCCACAATTAAAAGGTATTTATAATTTGCATATTTCACTTGCTTATTTGTTTGGTATTTTTTTTTTTTTTTTACTAATCTAAATGGTTAACTTAAATAAAAAGTAGAAAAAAATTCCTTCACTTTCTTTTTTATTTCAATGCATTATTTTTACAAATATTTAACTTGTAATTTGGCTAAAATCTATTTCTTTTTAATAGGTTTATTCAATTAATAGTTTAGTGAAAAATATTTAAAAAATTTTTATACTTTTCGTCAGAAAAAAATCTTTTTTTTAAACTTTTGCATTTCTCTAATATTATTTTTCACTAATTTTAAAATTAATATTTACATCTGCTCTTAATAACTTGCTTTGCAAATTGAGATTAGGCTTATCTCGTTAATTTCTAAATTTTATTCAATTCTTAAATCTTAATATATTTAATAAATAATTATATTAATAAGGGAATGAATATAAAAAAAATAAACTTTATTAACTCGCTTACAATGGAATAGCAAAGAGAAAAAAAAAATTATATTCTTTTAATAATCTTTCTATACTAATTAAATATTTTTTCTTTGTTTCAGGATCCCCGTTGATGACATCAACGATCATCAAGTCGACGAGGGTCACCCGAAAATAATAACACGTTCATGTGAGTGAGTTGAAGAAAATAATTTTAAAATACTATTTCATATCCAAATAGAGTTAGAAATTAGTAAAAAAAATTTAAATATTCTATTTGCAAATGTTATTAGTAGAAAAGACATTTATATTAGAAATTCATTTATTTACTTATAAAGGGAGAAAATTTTTATTAAAAAATTATTTATTAAGTGAGAATTTGTTAGAATAATTTTATTTTCAATGTTTTTAATTCAATTCAGGAAAGGAAATTTGGGTTAAATTTAAAAACTATTATGAAAAAATAAAAAAATATTTATTCAATATAATAAAATATTAACTTTGATTAAGATACAATATTTAAATTAGGAAAAAAAATAGATAATTATAAATAATATTTAAAATATTTTTTTGTTGCAGCATTCCTTCCTTCAGTGTCACTTGGAATCGGGTCGAAGTCGGCTAAAGCAAATCAACAAGAAAACGAGAAGCGAAATCTCAACACATAATTAAGTATAATGAAGAATAAGAAATATTAAATGTCATATATAGAGAATAAAGCCAGAATGAGTGAGAAAAAATAATTATAATCTAAATATGACATTTAGAAAAAGAATGAAAAGACATTTAAAGTAATATATTATACTTGAAAGGCTTTTCATACTTATTTATTAGCGAATAGAATAAAAAAAGAGAAAAAATATTATTTCTATTATATAATAATACTAGTAAAAGGGTATTAAGAACATTTAAAATAGATATAAATAGTCTTTATATACTCGAATCTAATGGGCGCCATAATAAGAATCTTGGATGCAGAGTTCCCACCTCACCCTCCTCCCAACCAGCCGCCCTAACGTGCGCGATTGCTTATATAGCCTCCGGTCCCCACCCCCGAGCCTCGAGCGCCGGCGGAGGAGGCCGAGGCCGGCCGAAGCCTGAGTGCGGCGACGGCGAGGCCACGCCCACCCCCCTCCAGCTCTAGAGAGCCCGAATTTGCTCTTGTTCGTTACTTTATATTATTTTTATATAAAAAAAAATATAATATTATATACTATATATATAATTTTATTATTATAAAAAATTAAAGCATTTATGCGTATTTATACTCATTAATAATTTGAAGTCTTCTCTCTCACGTTAACATACTCGAATGCCAGGCCAGCAGTGCATTTTTATGACTTGTTGATCCATCCAAGATGCGATGCGAATATCTGCAAACAAAAAAATGCATTATTATAACTATTGTTAAAGCAATATTATGTAGCCTAATTAAATTAATAAAAAGTGATGTTAATTTTTAATAGCTTAAGTCATTTATAATAAAAAAAATAAATTCCCGATTCCCAAATCCCAAATAAATAAATTATTATTTTAAGAAAGAATGAAGAGAGAGAAGAAATTGCAATTATTCATCAATCGTCAACTCGTAATTAATAGTACATTATATATATAAATATTATATTTATTTTTTAAATTTAAGGTATCAATGGGGCCTTCCTCAAGAAAGTTCAATAATTATTTTATCTAAAAAAAATTTTCAAATATAATTTTCTAAATTATTGCGAGTCCATGATTTAATTAAACATTTTCTAATTGGACCCTGTTATGCAATGTTGTGTCAAAGACCAAAAATTCAAAATTGAGTTAAGCACTGAATATTGTTTCAAATGCTTTAATTAATAATATTTTTTATGAAATATGTCCTAAAAAATTTATATTTAATGTTACTTGCACAATTGACAAGAAAAATTATATATAATCCAATGTAGTAACAAAAAACTTTAATTTAATTTTCTCAAAACTCAATGTTTGGTCTTTGACATACCATTGCATAACAGGGTCTAATTGGCAAATGATTTATTTATAAATAATTTTCTTGGAAAAGCCCCAGAGGCAAAGAAAGGTAAAAAATTAGGGGACATAAGGGTGTATCCGGGGAAGGGCGAACAAGTTCCAAAAAATCTAATAAAATTTCTACTCTTAA
>JAKCPI010018514.1:0-13450 GCA_023213315.1 Euborellia annulipes
AAAAAAAAAAACATCTCCATTCTTCATCTCTTATCAATTAACAATTAAATATACCGGAGAGGGATGGGAGGGGGGGGAGGGGGAGGGGGGGGGCAAATTACTTGAATATATTCTATTCTTTTCTATAAAATTTTCCATAAAAATCACTCAATTTTTTTAAATAAAAAGAAAGGTTTGTTGAAATAAAAAAAAATTAATTTTAAAATTCTTTAAAAAAATTGGACAAAAGAGAATTATTATCCCTTTCAAATTAGAAACAATTCAAGTACTTAATTTAAAAAGAATTATTTTCTCATAATCCTTTATCTGAATGAATTAAATTGTATTAAATCCCTTTTATATTTAAAGATGAGAAAGGAAAGGATTACGGGAAAATAAAACATTTATTTAATAAGTAACCTATTGAATATTATAGAAGAGGATAAAAAAATAAATAAATATTTCTTTGTTTCAGAAGAGAGAGAGACGTCAGGAAAAGCAAATGCATCTGCGTCAAGGGGCGTCAAGGGCCGAACCAGTCGAAGGAACTCGCCTCGCCTCTCTGCAAAGTGCCTCCCCTCCCCCTCTATTGCGATTCCATTGATATTAGGGAGAATAAAACGTCACACTCTCTCCACAATTAAAAGGTATTTATAATTTGCATATTTCACTTGCTTATTTGTTTGGTATTGTTTTTTTTTTTACTAATCTAAATGGTTAACTTAAATAAAAAAAGTAGAAAAAAATTCCTTCACTTTCTTTTTTTATTTCAATGCATTATTTTTAGAAATATTTAACTTGTAATTTGGCTAAAATCTATTTCTTTTTTAATAGGTTTATTCAATTAATAGTTTAGTGAAAAATATTTAAATAATTTTTATACTTTTCGTCGAAAAATCTTTTTTTTTAACTTTTGCATTTCTCTAATATTATTTTTCACTAATTTTAAAATTAATATTTACATCTGCTCTTAAAATAACTTGCTTTGCAAATTGAGATTAGGCTTATCTCGTTAATTTCTAAATTTTATTCAATTTTAAATCTTAATATATTTAATAAAAAAATAAGGGAATGAATATTAAAAATTAAACTTTATTAACTCGCTTACAATGGAATAGCAAAGAGAAAAAAAAAAAATTACATTCTTTTTAATCTTTCTATACTAATAAAATAATTTTTCTTTGTTTCAGGATCCCCGTTGATGACATCAACGATCATCAAGTCGACGAGGGTCACCCGAAAATAATAACACGTTCATGTGAGTGAGTTGAAGAAAATAATTTTAAAATACTATTTCATATCCAAATAGAGTTAGAAATTAGTAAAAAATTTAAATATTCTATTTGCAAATGTTATTAGTAGCCGCCGCCCGGCCGGGGGCCGCCCCCCCAAAACCCTCCCTTCCCCCCCCCCCTCTTTTTTTTTTTTTTCATAAACTTCCCCCCCCCCTCTCCGGGGGGGGGGCGAAAAGACATTTATATTAGAAATTCATTTATTTACTTATAAAGGGAGAAAAATTTTTATTAAAAAATTATTATTAAGTGAGAATTTGTTAGAATAATTTTATTTTCAATGTTTTTAATTCAATTCAGGAAAGGAAATTTGGGTTAAATTTAAAAACTATTATGAAAAAATAAAAAAAATATTTATTCAATATAATAAAATTATTAACTTTGATTAAGATACAATATTTAAATTAGGAAAAAAATAGATAATTATAAATAATATTTAAAATATTTTTTTTGTTGCAGCATTCCTTCCTTCATGTGTCACTTGGCATCGGGTCGAAGTCGGCTAAAACAAATCAACAAGAAAACGAGAAGCGAAATCTCAACACATAATTAAGTATAATGAAGAATAAAAAATATTAAATGTCATATATAGAGAATAAAGCCAGAATGAGTGAGAAAAAAATAATTATAATCTAAATATGACATTTAGAAAAAGAATGAAAAGACATTTAAAGTAATATATTATACTTGAAATGCTTTTCATACTTATTTATTAGCGAATAGAATAAAAAAAGAGAAAAAATATTATTTCTATTATATAATAATACTAGTAAAAAAGTATTAAAAACATTTAAAATAGATATAAATAGTCTTTATATACTTGAATCTAATGGGCACCATAATAAGAATCTTGGATGCAGAGTTCCCCACCTCACCTCCTCCCAACCAACCACCCTGACGTGCGCGATTGCTTATATAGCCTCCGGCCCCACTCCCGAGCCTCGAGCGCCGGCGGAGGAGGCCGAGGCCAGCCGAAGCCTGAGTGCGGCGACGGCGAGGCCACGCCCATCCCCCTCCAGCTCTAGAGAGCCCGAATTTGCTCTTGTTCGTTACTTTATATTATTTTTATATAAAAAAAATATAAAATTATATACTATAGATATAATTTATATTATTATTTAAAAAAATTAAAGTATTTATGCGTATTTTATACTCATTAATAATTTGAAGTCTTCTCTCTCACGTTAACATACTCGAATGCCAGGCCAGCAGTGCATTTTTATGACTTGTTGATCCATCCAAGATGCGATGCGAATATCTGCAAACAAAAAAAAAATGCATTATTATAATTATTGTTAAAGCGATATTATGTAGCCTAATTAAATTAATAAAAAGTGATGTTAATTTTTAATAGCTAAAGTCATTTATAATAAAAAAAATAAATTCCTGATTCCCAAATCCCAAATAAATAAATTACAATTAAAAGAAAGAATGAAGTGAGAGAAGAAATTGCAATTATTCATCAATCGCTCAACTCGTAATTAATAATACATTATAATAGTAAATATTATATATTTTTTTAAATTTAACGGAAAGGGGGCCTTCTCAAGAAAGTTAATAATTATTTTATCTAAAAAAAATTTTCAAATATAATTTTCTAAATTATTGCGAGTCCATGATTTAATTAAACATTTTCTAATTGGACCCTGTTATGCAATGGTGTGTCAAAGACCAAAAAATTCAAAATTGAGTTAAGCACGTGAATATTGTTTCAAATGCTTTAATTAATAGTATTTTTTATGAAATATGTCCTAAAAAAATTTATATTTAATGTTACTTGCACAATTGACAAGAAAAATTATATATAATCCATTGAAAACAAAAAACTAATGTTAATTTTCTCAAAACTCGATGTTTGGTCTTTGACACACCATTGCATAACAGGGTCTAATTGGCAAATGATTTATTTATAAATAATTTTCTTGGAAAAGCCCCAGAGGCAAAGAAAGGTAAAAATAAGGGACATAAGGGTGTATCCGGGGAAGGGCGAACAAGTTCCAAAAAATCTAATAAAATTTCTACTCTTAAAATAAGTAAAATAAATTCTGAGAGAGCGACCCCTGAATTAAATAAACATTTTATTATTATTAGAGATTGCAGTGGAGAGTTTTTAGATTGAAAATTTATTTAAGATTCAGGAAATCTCTCCAATGAGCAGCAACGCAGCTAGTCGTTTTTTCAATTTTTATTTAAATGGGCCAACGTTTCGGTCGCATATAGGACCATCATCAGGGCCAAGCCATTGTCAATTTATTATTCCTCTTGGTCATATTGGTCAAAGTAATTATTAATAATACCGCAAATTCAATGACCAAATCGTTAGATACAGAGTGTTGTATTATGGACTGAGAGTGAGTGAATGAAAAATATTTCTTTTAAATACAGTTAAATAATAGATTTTTTGTTATTTTTATCTTTAATCAGAAAATCTTATTAGAATTAATAAATCATATTATATAATTAGAAATAAATTGTGAGGTATGTCTTTGTGGCTGGAAGTATTATTATTAAGCAGTCAAAAAAAAAAAAAAATTCAAGACATAGGCAGCCAAAATTATTTCTTTTATTGTTGCCGTTCCAGGCTGACGTTTCGGCCACTGGTCTAGGCCATCTTCAGAGCTAAAAATATTTTCGTACATTTTATTATAACATGTTATTGTGGCACTTTCTATAAAATATAAAAAAACACATCTATAATAATGGCAATAATAAAAGAAATAATTTTGGCTGCCTATGTCTTGAATTTTTTTTTTTTTGACTCCTTAATAATTAGAAATAAAGGAAGAAAGAAATATTTTTCAATTAGTTAGCTTATAAATACCCTTTTGGTCAATTTAACTATTTAATATTAATTTACTAAAGGACATTTCGATATGACTGAATTGTGGAAATGAAAGTTTGATTTGTAAATATAAAAATATTTTCAAGAACTTCTCTCTTAAACTTATTTGATTCATATTTATTTCTAATTCAATAAATTTACTCTATTTAATGTACATAAAGTGTTAAATTAATTTTGATTTCAATAAAACTTTAAAATGTTAATTTGATTTTGAAATTTAAAATTTAAATAAACCCTTTAAACATATAACCTAGAGTAAATTTATTGAATTAGAAATAAATATTTATAATGTTTCAACTAGTGCCAACGGTAACCAGTTTAAATGTAATTATTTGATTCAAAAGCCAAAATATCAGTCGCGTCAAAGTTAAAAAATAAAATATCACCTGTCTCAAGGGTGTCAGCAAGGGCGGATACAAGGGGAGGGGGGGGTAAAGGGGTAATTACCCCCCCCCCCCCCGAGATTTGGAAAAATACCTTTTTTTCGCAAAAAAATATATTTTGAACGTAAAATTTTAAAAATCAGTAATTAAAAATTTTATTTGTATTAATATTCTCACGAAAATACCAGGTTCCGCCAAAGAGTGAAATTTTGTGCGAACGGCACATGGAACAATTTTTGGTTCCGAGGGTGGAAAGAATTTTGGCTCGGGAAAAAATGTTTGGTTCCGCGAACGGCACATGAAAAAACTTTTGGTTCCGCGAAAAACAAAATTTTTCGTACAAAAATTTTTGAGAACAGCCCCCGAAAAAATTTCTATATACGCCCCTGGTGCTGTGCGACGAGTCACACCAGGTTACCCCCCTCCCACACCACCGAGAAACACCTCTGGTTCCGCCCTTGGGTCAGCAGGGCAATATAATCTTCTTTCTTAGAGATATTATATTTATGTTGGTAAATTTGTTTATGTAAATATTGACCTATCAGATTGCTATTTTTTTTTATATGTGACCGAAACGTTGGCCCTGGCACTTGGTATATTTAAATAAAAATTGAAAAAACGACTAGCTGCGTTGCTCATTTGGGATTTCCTGAACCTTAAATAAATCGTATTATCAGCTATACACCCCAATTAAATCTAGATTGAAAATTAAACACTTACAAAGTCGATCGTTTTCAGAAAAAAAGTTGAGATATTCTTGTTTAATCGGCCTGTTTCTTTTGACAATCAACTCCATGTGATTCTTCCAGCATCATCGGGGGATTTTCATTCACTCTTCGTCTTCATTACCAGCCGCTGAGTTGTCTGAAAAAATATAAAAAAAGGAATATATTTAAAAATGCAGTTTTTTAGTTAGTGTTGATTAAATTAACGAATCGGCTGATTATCTAAGGTTTGTGTCTTAATTTTAATTATAAATTATATGCTGTAATTATATTTTCCTGTCAACGAACGAAATAATTAAAAGGCATTCTAACATAAGAATTCGAAACTAAATAAGTTATTTTCCGAGATTTTCCTTAAAAAAAAATTATTTGCAAACTCTAACTTCAAAAATATTTAATTAGAATTTGAAAAAATTTAATTATTCATATTTAAGAATCTTCAACTGTTGAGATTACTTGTCTCTATTTATAAAGCAGATGATGGGCTGGTTTTAGAAGCCCCGTTTAATATCATATACTGCAAATATTAGAAAAAAGTTTTTTGCAATTGTACTCTCCAGCAAGGATAACCCTTTAAATATACTAAATATAAGAATAATTTTATGGAAAAATTAAAACCTGAGGTGAGAACGCACACACACGCATACTAAAAAATATATTTTGTTATAAAACAACGATTGTACCTAAAATAACTTTTAATGCTTAAGTTGAAATATTCATAGAAGCAAACTTTTTTCCAGTGGCCTGTTCATTTGGAAATACTCACCGTTCAGGGATGTATGTATATATAAATGTAATAGCTGTATTAGCGAAACTCCCTGGAAACTGAGGTGGGTAAAAATACAAAAATAGATCTCTTTGTACCGAAAAGCCACAAAAAATATGCTTAGATCATCATATATATATATAAATTGTTATGCTATTTCATATTTCAGCATATATACATGTTAAAAAATTTTATAAAAAAATGTGTAATCAAAATCCTGTAGCAAAACAATGACCTCATGTAGGCACAATGTATGTATAATAATTGATGTGTCTTTCGAAATTCTTTCTAGGCCTTGAAGATGGTTTTTTTAAAAAACCGAAACCAAATATCTGCGCTAATTGGTCGGCCATACTTAAGTTTTCCAATAAAAAAGAAAAACATACCAAGCTTTTTTTCTTTCTAAAACCAGCCCATCATCTGCTTTATAAATAGAGACAAGTAATCTCAACAGTTGAAGATTCTTTGTAATATTCTTGTCTAGTTTCGCAACAACTATTCATATTTATTTTAATAGCAATGGGAAAAATTTTTATTTTTCAAGTTCACTGGGACTCGAGTCAAAAACGTTAAGAAATTCTATTTAGTTTGGATTAAAGTGAAAATTAAAAACGATGAATTACCTCTTTTTATTTATATAGCTGCATTTCCGTATGATTTCTCCATCTATCCCTCGTGAACTCGCCGAATTCCTTATCAGGAGATCCTGGAACAGAGATTTCGATTATTTGTCATGCTCTATCATTTCTTATCTTTTTTCAAACTACTGTCTGTATATCTATCTAATTTTGATATTAAACAAGTCATATTTTTTTAAGTGAATTTTTATTTAACCTAATATCCTTAAATTTCCTTATTTATTTGCTACTGTATATAAATATATATATATATTTCTCAGACGAGTTAATCCACGCTACTAGAGATTGGCGGCGGTCAGAGAAATCAAAATAAAATATTATATTGGATAATTATAGGCAGGAGCAGTCAATAAAAAAGACTCTGTCTCGGAGATGTTTCGGTTCTTTTATATTATATCCATGGGCGTAGCCAGGGGGAGGCAGGGAGGGTCCTTTGCCCCCCCCTGGCTTGCCCTAAAAATAAAAAAAATAAAAAATATATATATATATATATTTCCCATTGGGAATTTTTTTAACGCCGCAATCCACTACATTAATTTAATTTTTTTTTATTTAAATAAATAATTAATAATCTATGTATATATTAATTGCAAACCCCCCTCTCGCTCTAACGAGGGGTTGCCCCCCTAACAATATGTCTGGCTACGCCCATGATTATATCCTATCTAAAGACTGAGGATGGCTCTTATATTAAAAGAACCGAAACGTCTCCGAGACAGAGTCTTTTTATTGACTGCTCCTGCCTATAATTATCCATTTGCATTACAGTCACTACTTTGAAATAAAATATTATATTATTATACATAGTAAGTAAAAACTATTCCAGCCCGACTGGGCTTTAAAAAGTTTTAGATAAGAATAATTCATCGATTGGTTTTGCTTGATTAAAAAAATAAATATTTAAATAAAATCACTGAAATTGCCATCAGATTCAGACGTCATAGGCATCGTCATCTGGAAGCAAAATTGATTTGAAAATTAAAGAATGATTCTGATAACATTTTTTTTACCAAAGGGACATTTCCTTCGCTAATCTAAATTATATTATTATTGAGAAAGGTAGATTAATAGATGGATAAATTTATTGAGGAAACAGGATGAATAAAGAAGAAGAACAGCTAGTATTTGTTTAATTTATTTAAGGCCCATTAAGCTGACGTTTCGGTCTCGGTCGAGACCATCCTCAGAGCTACAATACAACATAGCAAGAAAAGCACAAATCGTTAAAATTACAATTTCATTCCAATCATAAGAAATATCACAAAAATATCTATATATATAAAAATGAAATGGGAAAAATGTATGTAAGTATGTAAATATGTATGTATATGTTCTATAGAAATCCACAATTTTCAATGAATCCATTTGAAATTAAGTACACCTATAATACATGGCTCTGGGAGTAACGTAGTAATAATTTGAATCTCTTAAATGTTTTGGAAAATTAATTATAATCAAATTTCTTCAATATGGGAACACAAAATCAACAAGTTGGCTAGAAATTAGAGAGCGTCCTTTATGCTGTGTGAACCAGCTTCCTACCTGACTATGGGCTGGGGGTGGGGGCTACGCAGCAGTTGAAAAACGAAGAGAGGAAGCAGGTGACTGACCCTTTAAACAGTCATAAACAGACCCTTTTGTGCTGTTCCCAATAGGTACCCTCGCCTCGCTTGAATATAAGATCCTTCCTTAACATCTTAACACTTGCATTGCAACAAGAAATATCCCAAATTGGGAATAAACTTGCTCGCCGAAGGCGAGCAAGGGGTCCAGGGGGCGCAGCCCCTGGCTAGGTGGAAAGCCCGCCGAAGGCGGGCTTTGCGACTAGTAAAATATATATGTATACCTTATGGGCTGTTAATATGAGATAAATTGTAAAAAACTCAATTATACAATTCATAACATTTAAGTTATAACAAAGTATATAAATACTCATAGGTAATATATTTTATATTCTTGTGATATTTCTTATGATTGGAATGAAATTATAATTTTAAGGATTTGTGCTTTTCTTGCTATGTTGTATTGTAGTTCTGAGGATGGTCTCGACCGAGACCGAAACGTCAGCTTAATGGGCCTTAAATAAATGAAACAAATACTAGCTGCTCTTCTTCTTTATTCATCCTGTTTTCTCGATATTATTATTAATCCTCCTCCCCAACTTCCACGATGTTGCCTTCCATCGAGCATTCAATATACGTATAAACACAAACCCCGGCCAAATTCCATAATAAATTTAATTTAAAAAAAGATAATGTTGAATTGAGAATTTTAAAAAATTTTCTAATTTTTCAAATCACGAATTGATTTTAATAAAAGAAAAAAAAATGAAATTTTATTATTAGAGTCCTAGACTGAATAGGTAAAGTAGAAGGAGAATAAAAAATAGAGCAGCTGGTTTTTGTTTTCTTTTATTAAACCCTCATTGCTGACGTTTCGGTCCTGTTTAGGGCCATCCTCAGAGCATTAGGGTTGTCATTTAAATTTTGATTTCCATATTTCACCTGTATTTGACATTGTTGGTCGATTTTATAACAATAAGTAGGTGAGATATTTTACAATTATAAAGTCTGTGACTGTTCTATCGGGTTTGGTTTATGAATGAAGGGTTTAATAAAAGAAAACAAAAAAACTAGCTGCTCTCTTTTTATTATCCTTCTACTACATCAACTAACCAGCTATATTAAAAAAACCTCCAATAGTGAATAGATAAAATACTAAAATATTTAAAAGTAGTTTTATACCGTTCAAAACGAAATTTTCCTTCGACAGAGAAAGGTAAGAAAATAAATAAACTCACCAAGAATTGCAGATTGACTTCCTCTTCGCTTCTCGTAGTCGACGTGTTGGAAAGATCCTTCTTGCATCTGTCATTCCTCTCCAACTAGTCGATCCATGGTGATTGGGGTTTTTTCCCTCAACTTTGCTCTCTATAATGATCTTATCGATGCGGGACTCGATCGGAAACACCTCCAAACCTCCAGCTCCTCGAGGTGCGATGTGCCGCCCCAGGAATCCTGAGCAGTCGTCTCCAGCGCAGGTTTTTTCTTAGAACAGGTCTCGGACCTATACAAAAAGATGGAAAAGATTAGTGTTTGCAGCAGTCTAATTTTACTTGATTTACACAGAGTTAATTTAAAATAAAAAATTTATTTCGTTTGTGTTTATTAAAGCTTTTGTGGTTTGAAATATTATTAGGAGAATTTTTAATTATAGACTACATATTTGTATTAAATATTTATTAAAAATATATATATTTGTACAGTATTTATGTATTTTTAATAAATATTTAATACAAATATGTGGTCTATGATTAAAAATTCTCCTAATAATAAATAATGTTTCTTTCGTTTTTTCATTTTTTTGTCTGTTGATCAAATTATTGTATTAGATTATTAAGGTGTACCTTGTTTCATTATATTTCATCTCGCTGCGTTTTCTTTGAAACATTCTGGCTTAAAACAGCTCAAGTTTTTTTTTATCTCTCTGAAAATTTCTTGATAGTATATATATATATATGATGAAGAGAGATCTCCGAGCTCCAAACATCCGAATCACATCTAAAATAAAAAATTAATTAATTAAATAATTATAAAAAGATTTAAAATATCTGGTACGTTTTAATTTAATTTCTACCTTTCTCTCAATAAATTATATATTTATATAAAATATTAATAATTATTATACTGTAGTATAGAAAATTTAAAAAAATTTGCAAATTAATAGATTAAAGAAATTAAAAATTTTATTTTTACTAAAATTAGATAAAGTTATTTTACATTTCAAAAGTCAAGAAATAAAAAAAATTTGCCCTTTAGATAAAGAAATAAATAAAAATAGAAGCCAAATTTTATCATTCCTTGACTCATGGACCACCTCGCTATAAAGACATAAGAGTTACTAATTAATAATATGATTGGAAAATTAGAGTGATGAAAATAAATAAACTCCCCAAATGGCAAATTGAGATGACGTTGAGTTAACTTGCATCAACGACAAGAAAGAATTCTGTTATCGAAATAAAAAAATGAATCATATTTTTTGTTGCTCTCAAATGACAATTCAAATTTAAATATTTGCATAAAACTAAAGTTACCCTAATAAAATAAATAAATTCAGTTTGAACTCTCGATCAAGAAAAAACCCTTAAACTTTGTTAAATCCTTTATTTGAATTGATTTGGAAATGTTTCTTTTAAAAGATTAGAGTCCCTGACGCCCAGAGTTAATTTAATATTAAATAAAAATTCGTCTCCTTTTCATTTTTTTTATATATTTGTTCATTAAGTCTTACCTTGTTTAATGATATTTGATCGCTTCCATTTTCATTGAAACATTCTGGCTTAAAATTGATGAATTATTTTCTCTCCTTTTTTTATATACTATCAGTAATTTCAATTCTAATAAGATGAATAAAACAAATAAAATTCTATGATATATATATTTTATATATATATATATATATATATATATATATGATGCTGGATATTGTATTCCTTCTGAGTTGCAAAAACATGCTTTGAAGAGAAGTCTTTTGGTCCAAATCACATCTAAAATGAAAAATAAATAAGATTAATTCATTTACTTAAATAATTACAAAAAGATTTAATTGAGATGGAGAAGATGACTAAAATACATTTTAAAGGTAGGTAAAGATTCTGCTTGCATCTAATTTTAAAAATTATTTATATAAATACTTCTAAACATGTGATTTAATCTTGATAGAATTAAATTTCCTCCCTATTCACTCTCAATTATTTGATAGGAATAAGAATTTAAAAAAATCCAGTAAATAATAATTTTCAAAACTAGGAATAGTTGAAAAATATTTTAAAACAAAACTGTCAAAGTGAAGGAAATAGTGAATGAGTTACGAATAATCTATTTAATTTATATAATGAAGATATTAAATTAAAAATAAATATAAAATAATTAAAAAGAATAAAAGAAATGAAATATTAAATAAAAGTGAAAATAAAATTTGACAGACAGACAAAGAAAGGTTATCATATTTAATCAAAAGTTTAGAATATTTTTAATTACCTTGTTTAATGATGATATTTAATTGCTATCCATTTTTCTTTGAAACATTCTGGCTTAGCACGGCTCAAGTTTTTTACCTCACTTGGAAAATTTCATGAAATATATATATATATGATAGTGTGCCCTACAAAACTCCAAATGAAAGGGATGTCTTTTGCTCTAAATCACATCTAAAATAAAAAAATAAATAAATTTATTAGTCCCTGACGCCCGGAGTTAATTTAAAATAAATAATTGGTGCTTTGATTTTGTTATATCAAAAATTATTGAGGCTTACCTTGCTTCATGTTTCATTTCTATCCATTTGAAGAATAAAATTCTATGATATATATATTTGAGTGACATAATATTCTCTCAGAGCTCCAAACATATGAGTTGAAGAGTCTTTTGGTTCAAATCATATCTAAAATGAAAAAAGCAATCATTTAATAAAGAATTTTAACATAAATAATTATATAAAGATTTGAAATAATGAAAGATTAAAATACTATCTTAAAAATACAAAAATGATTTCTATAAATACTTCTAAACATGTAATTAAATTATTTCTATTGCTTAATCTTGAAAGAAATAGTATTATTATTAAATAAATGTTTTTTTTCCCTTCAACTGACAGTTGGATTATAATGTTGAAAAGTTCATTAAATAATAATTTTACAAATTAGGGATAAAAGAAATAAGAAAAATAATTTTAAACAAAACACAATTATTTAAACAAATTAAAAATTAAAGGAAAAAAAAAATTATTTGTCAAAATGGAGGAAATAGTGAATGAGTTAATAAAATGAATAATCTATTTGATTTTTATAATTTGCATCCCGAATTAATTGTAAAATAAATATTAAATGATTAAAAGAAATGAAATATTAAATAAAAAGTGAAAATAAAATTTGACAGACATACAAAGAAAGGTTATCATATTTAATCACGAGTTTAGAATATTTTTAATTATTTAATTTATTGAAATTAATAATCGTGAACCAATTAAATAAATATTTAAATGCATTACTGACCTTAAAAATGGAAATAATTAAGATGGAATATAAATAATTTGATTCTGCTGACATGTGAGAAATATTTTAGCCGGCCAAGTCATGGAAGAGATAAAGAGACGCGCCATTCGCTTGCCTTTTCAATCGAGTCAAAGTCAAAGCAATCGAGCTTCTCGATTTTATTACTTCTTTTGAAAGAAATTTTTATAATTTATATAAAAATAATTGAATATAATTTATTCTATTCAAAAAATTAAATTAAATCAATATTTAAAATATATTTGAAAACAATTTGTGAAATGTCAGATTCTCTCTCATAGGCAGAGTTGGGTTTTATACACAATTTTGCAGTTTTATACAAAAATTGCGGATAAAACTGTATAAAGAACATTATAAAATATGAAAAGTTTTTAAGCTGTTTTTTCAGGAGGAGTTGGTTTTTTACAGTTTTATACATTTTATACATCGGCCTAGTTTTATCCGCGATAGTTTTATACATGTATAAAACCGTGTATTATACTCGACGGGATAAAACTTGCCAACTCTGCTCATAGGTACCAAATTTGAAATTTTCTTCTATTCACAAATATTCAAATAATATTTGATTTTTTTCTGGCGACTTTTTTTTAAATTGCCGGAGGCAAACCTACCGCAGCTAGTAATTATAAATATGACAATATTTGGGGATTATTATAAAAGGAAGATAAAATTTGAATTTTTCATATATCGTTTAAAAAAAAAAAAAAAAAAAAAAAAAATAATTCATTACTGGAGATATCTCATTTTGAATA
>JAKCPI010018515.1:0-19938 GCA_023213315.1 Euborellia annulipes
ATAATTGATTTTTAATCTAATAAAAAGAAAAAGATTTAAATTCGGTTACCATGGCAACCATTTATTTCTCCTATCTTTCCTATGAAGCACAAGAGTAAAGTGTGCTTCAAACAATTTTGAGGGCAAAACGAGAATATACATTTGAAAGAGCATCTAAAAAATAATTGATTTTTGAATTTTAATCAAAATCGTTAGAGCGAATTTTGAGAAAATCGAAAAAAACTGAAAAAGTACATCAGTAAAGTACTAGTACTTTTTGGCCGATTTTGATTAAAAGCTTATTTTGTCGGTCCCGGGGGGTGTTTAACTTAAATATAAAATTTCAGCCTCCTAGCTCAATTCCTTCATCCTTAAAATTGAACACAGACAGACAGACAGACAGACAGACCATGTCGCGAAAACCACTTTTTTGGATTCAGGGGACCTCAAAACGTGAAGATCCATCAAAATCTCGACATCGAATTTTTGACATGAAACCAATACTTTCTCTCTCTATATATTAATATATATATAGAGGTAAGAGAAAGTAAAAAACCCTCTTTAAAATCTTGGTAGCTTTCAAACGGGGATGAGTGCTTTGATCCTTCTTCTATCCCCTAAGAAAAGGATTTTTTCTTAGCCTGTTTGATGGGTTTAGAGCCAGGTACCAGAATGATAATGCATGTGCCCTTGTGCATGATAATAAGCAAGAAATTTTTATTTTCCTAATTAAATGGGGGAAAGAGAAGAACGCGCCCGCCCGCACTCTCCTTTATCGATTAGCAATTTATATTCTAACACTGCATGTAGCACAAGATGATTGTTTCCTAGAGAGAGGGTATAATCACAGCAATTATCTCGTTTTGTTGGTTTTGTAAATTTCTCAGCCGTCCCCTTCCCTTTCCCTTGCATGCACATTTCCCCCCTTTTGAAAAATTATCTGGACTTGTCGCCCGTATCCATTATATTGCCACGATGCTGGTTTATTATTCTGGTTTCACTCATTCTTATGAATGGATGTTTACCCGCAGACATTAAACATCCCTCCTCTGCTTGGGGCTTGAACAAATAAAGTTATTTCTAATCTACTATCATGTCATGATTAGATCTTCAAATCAGCTGGTTTTAAATCTTTTTTTTGGAACGGACATACCATGTAAATTAACACCACAATTAATTTAAAGAACTCAATGTGAATGTGGTTAGGCTTATCTAACTAAATGACTGGAATCGATATGGCCTACATACAATACTATCGGTTTGATATACAATAGAAATCAAATTAACTGACTACGACAAATACTTTTGGTAAATGTCAGCCTGAACATCAGAGAAATAGCGTTCAAAATATAGTACTTGAAATGACCTGGAAAAGTACTTGAAATTAAAGTATTTTATTTTGATATCATCAAATTATTCCACAAAGAATGTTCACTCATCAATTGATTTTCGTCTTATAAGGTCTTTTGAACAATTTAGGCCCTTAAATTATTTAGAAGCCAATATAATCTGAATACATCTTCTATCATTCAATTCTACTGCCAATACTTGGCCGTTTTTTTCTCTCTTGAAAAAATTTGTTTTCGTAGGCAGCCAGCAAAGAACAAAAACTTTATTTAAATATCGTCGACGTTTCGGGAACGCATCGGTCCCATCTTCAGGATGATAAATTGTTCATGTTGTTTAGATTGATACAAATTTGCATATACCATTAAATGTATGTTTAATTGTTTATGAGAATTGTAGTAGGTGCCTGGGCTTAATTTATTGTTGAATGGGCCCGAAACATCAGCACTGACCAAGATTAAAAGACTGCATGTATTAATCTAAACAACATTAACAATTTATCGTTGCGTTCCCGAAACGTCGACGATATTTAAATAAAGTTTTTGAAAATTTGTTTTCTATTTGTTTTCTTCAGGGGGTTAGAGAACCAATTCTTTTTTAGTCTTTTTCGGCATATGAGGCAATTGCTTTGTGGAAAGTCTTCAAATTACACACAATTTGAAAAAATAAAACAAATTTCTAGAACTATTTATTGGATTAGGATGAAGTTTTTTGTAGCATCATCAGGTGCTAGGGAGTTGTTAAAGTAGACCGAAACGTCGTGAATTGGGAGTTTTATTGTTGAAAAGACTACTCCTTCCTGGCTTCCATTTCCGGTCATTGATCATATCGTTAATCACAGATACTTCCTCTCTACAAAGGGTCCAAATAAAGGCTATAAAATAGCTAAATTTCAAAACATTTGGTCCAGTCCTCCTAAGGGAATTATTGTTGATTTCATTTTTACCGCTCACAATGAACCGATTCAATACTTGTTTTTTTTTTTTAAATATTCACACTTTTTTCTTATTCACACTCACACTCACACACACATTCACACAGTCTTTTCGGCAACTCAGGCCATTTAAGACTTTAATCGACGATACGATAATCGTATGTTTTAATAAGATTAAGACTTTAATCGACGATACGATAATCGTATGTTTTAATAAATCAATTGGGGGTTCAGGCATTTCTATTTAAGCCATCTGGTATCCAAATGGCTTAAATAAAATCATCGGACTGCCTGGGTCCAAACTCGCGACGTTTGGTATAGGAGGTAGGCACGCTACCTACTACACCAAACTCGGGGGCCAATACTTGTTTTAAAACCTTCTCACTTAGGACTATAAAGTAGCCAAAATTTATTCTTATTTCAGAGATAGAAGCAAAATTAAAAGCTTCACCCTTAACTAGAGGATTTTTTTTGCATTTCTCTATGAAAGTTAGGCATCCCCAGGAGCCTGAAAATAAGCTTTTAAACAAAATCGGCCAAAGGGTACTTATACTTTACTGATGTACTTTTACAGTTTTTTTCGATTTTCTCAAAATTCGCTCCAACGATGATTAAAATTCAAAAAGCAATTATTTTTTAGATGTTCTTTAAAATGTATATTCTCATTTTGCCATTCTGAAGACCACTTTACTCTTGTACTTCATAGGAAAGATAGGAGAAATAGTTGCCATGGCAACAAAATATAAATATTTTCCCATACTTATAAATTTTAGATCTTGAATTCAAATATATCGGCGGAAACTAAATATATATGTCGACACAAAAAATCTGGTGTGACAAGCACAGGACACAGCTTTCGATTACCAAAGGTAAGAAAAAGTTGTGTGCTGTGCGACCAGTCACACCAGATTTTTTAAAATAGAAATTGTTTCTTCTTTTGAATCTGTCTGCCCTCTCACTTTGCGGTGATGCTAGATAAGAGTGGGGGTGGGGGTGGGGGGTGGGGGTGGGGGGTGGGGGTGCAGATGTTTCCAAATGTATCTCTTGCATCAGTTCGTGCCGATGCAAGCTTCAAGCCTTCTCTAGTTCATCCCCAGCAGCCTTTATCAAATCACGTTTTTTTTTTTTTATGTTATTATTTAACAACTCTTTTTTTATGAATAGAGGAATTTATTTTTTGCTCTTTTTTTTTAACCAATTGATTATGTTGAACGTTGGGCTGTTTAATATTTACGATATTTGTATTTCATTGACCAGCTGTGTAGTTTTTCACGGTTTGTTTAGTATTTTGTGGTTTGTGTGGATTTTTTTTTCATTTTTATTTTCAAAAGAGAGAACATTTTGAAATGAAATGGAAGGTTCATTAACTTTTGTGAGTTTAGAATTCATTTACTAAATAGAAATGTGTATAGGGAAATTGAAATGGAATTAGAAAAATATTCAAATATTATTCTATCAGCCTAAAAATTCCTTTAAGGGTCCTAGTAGTATTAAATTTGTGAATTCCCCTCTTCGGAGGGGTGCAGTTTATAATTAAACTGTTTTGAGTTGGATTCTCATTTCCTTCCTTATGAGAAAACATAATTATGCCGGAAGGAGGTTTTGGACCTAAAACAGTCTCTTTTAAACTAACTTAAAAATTTTATTTTTTTAAAATAGGTTAATCTTATGATCTCACAAGGGGACCCCACGGGTGCTGGGTCACTGTTGACACTGTTGACATATAACAAAATTATTAAAACTCGGAAATGTTCAACAAAGACCATTTTCTCGAGTGTTTTTGAGTAGTCCATCGTACTGCTTCAGGAAATTGATGTCCAGATACTAATCTTCAAATCCTATGGGTTTGAAAACAATCGGTGGCCCACAACCGACCGAATATTCGGTTTCAGTTACGGTTTCGGCCAAAAATTAGCCGAAACCTGAGTCTGAAAAGATGGGATGAAACTCGCATGCAAAAAGAAAAGGTCAAATGATTTGCACTTGAGGGAGAAAAAAATTTAGTCTCCCTAAAAAAAAGGTAAAATGATTTTCTTGGGAGGGGAAAAAAATTCAAAAAAAAAAGATAAAATGATATGAATTTTTTATAGGAAATACAAGTTTCGGTTTCGGTTTCGGCCGAAACTAAGATTGAGGCCGAATATTCGGTTTCGGTTGAAAATCTTGTTTCGGTCGGACCCTACCCACGACCCGTGGAGCTCCCTTGTAAATTCAAATTTGACCTAAAGATATTTAGAACATCTGTAATAAAATCAGAACATCTGACAAATGATTTTGTTAAAATCCCATTTCCAATATTGTCACATCAAATGAGTCAAAGGATATTTTTTTCTGGAATTTCCTTTAAATTTACAATAATAATAACGCTATTTTTTTAATGGTATTTTTCCAAATAATATTTTTTCTTTTTTTGCATTTTACGCCTCGTTTGATCCTCCTTTTCTCTCCCTCCTTCCCTTTAGGGAAATCGTAGCCGGATTGGGGTTAATTATAATTATAAACCACCCTATAAGAATAGGGAAAAACTTGGAAGAGGGCTTAAGAAAAAAAAGGGATGCCCCGGGGGGGAGTGTCGAGCGCAACAAATGTACATCTTGAATATTAAGATAATTGAATTCCCGAAACCGCCAGCCCGACCCCTTCTGAAAAAAATAATATAAAATAAAATAACATCAGCCAGCAGAAAGCCAGTTTGAGACCTTTAGGCTATGAAAATAAGCCCTATGAAGTTAATATTGTACGACAGGGGTGCCAACCACCGCAGGTCGGCCCGAGATATTACACCACTCCCCCCACCACTTGCCCTTGGTGAGTTTATAACTATTGATATATAGCCAAAAGAGGGAGATGGGGGAATTACATTTGTAACAGCCGGTAAGTGAATCTTCATCTTGAGAGAGAGAAAGATATACGATCACAATTCCCACCCAAACAGAATTTAAATTGAACATGTGGGCACCTCGAGGAGCTCAAAAACAAAAAATGGAGAGGAGAGAAGGAATAATAAGAATAAATAGTTTTTGAATCTCTTTCAAATAAAAGAAAATGACGAAGGGGGAGGATTTATTGATTTTGAATGTGCAAAGGCTCGTTTCTTTTTATCTGTAAATAGTTGCAATATTTAAGAAATTGATCTCCACGAAAGTTCTCTCTAGGGGAAGATCTATTTATCACTGCTCATACTTTCTCACCACATAATTAATCCAATGCACAGGACACATGGGCGTAGCCAGACTTCTTGTTGGGGGGGGCAACCCCTCGTTAGGGCAAAAGAGGGGGGTTTGCAATTAATATATACATAGAGTATTAATTATTTATTTAAATTAAAAAAAAATTAAATTAAGTGTAGTGAATTGGGGTGTTAAAAAAAAATTTCCAATGGGAAATATATATATATATATATATATATATTTTTTTTTTTAATTTTTAGGACCAGCCAGGGGGGGGGGCAACGGCCCCCCTGCCTCCCCTGGCTACGCCCATGACAGGACACGAATTAGACAGAGCCAAGCGTTAGGCACTAAACTCATTCAAATTGTTTTGAACAAATTCCACCATCACACAAAGTATAAATACGTTGTAAGAAATAATTCAACGTATTTAATTTATACAAAAAGGGGCTGTTTGAGTTATAATTTATAAACCTACCACTATCTTATAGACATTATGTAGATTGTGAGGGACTTAGTGGTTTCTATGCATCGTTCCTTGATAGTGCTGGCAATTTGATCTGTATATAGTGGCGCGGTCAACTTGTCATTGTTGAATTTTCTATTTATTTAATTCCTCATTCACACTCACACTCACATTCACATAGTCTTTTCGGCAACTTAGGCCATTTAAGACTTTTACGATAACCGTTGTATAAATAATTATATTTATTTGGGGTCCAGGCATTCTTATTTAGGCCATTTGGTATCCAATTGGCTTAAATAAAATAATCGGACTGCCTGGGATCGAACCCGCGACGTTTGGTATACGAGGTTAGCACGCTAAGCTCTACACCAAACCCCGAGGGCCTTATTTAATTTTATTTTATAACAAAGATAGAGCCTTTGGGGCTTGGCGTAGAGGTTAGCGTGCTAACCTCGTATACCAAACGTCGCGGGTTCGGACCCCAGGCAGTCCGATGATTTTATTTAAGCTATTTAAGCCACTTGGATACCAAATGGATTAAATAAGAATGCCTGGACCCCAAATAAATATATATTATATAAATACGAGTATCGTTTAAAGTCTTAAACGGCCTAAGTTGCCGAAAAAACCGTGTGCATGAGTGTGTCAATGTGAGTGTGAATGAGAAAAAAGTGAGTGTTTAAAAAAAAACAAAAAAAAAAAAACAAAGATAGCCCTATGTAATAGAAACATTTTACTATTTTTTAAAAAACTTTATTTGTCAAAACATTAGGCTATTGGCTTGGCTTAAATAGGATTTACTGAGTTAGTAACCTTATTTGTAAAATATATTTATTATTTTGATATTTGTTTCGACATGTCAATGACTAGTCTGAGCGGTCATTGCTTCAACCTCCCTCTCACACACAGTGAATTTAAAAATTTAAAATATTTATATGACAGAACAATTTTACTTCTCGATCGAAGAACATTATATGTATGGACTAGTGGGCATTGTCTCGCATTATATATTTTATGTACAAGTTAAATCTGTATGTATAAATACAAATTAAACTGGACAACCCTGCATATAGACTCAATGCCTAAAGATATATGGAAAATGATTTTGTGCATAATATGTGTATTTATTGATTGTACTAATAATTACTTATATGCCAATGTTCATTCTAGCCCTGAGGGACTGATGATGGCGATTTAAAATATAGCCGAAACGTTTCCAAAATATGAGAGTTTTATTTACGCAGCAGCTCCCAATTTGGCTGACTCCTCTCTCCATTAATATTATTTAATATATGTGACGTTTCACTGAGTTGTAAATGAAAGAAATATTTGAATTTCTAACCCAAAATTTATCGAGTTATTCATAATTTTTACCTTAAATTTTATTGTGGGTAGACAGCATATTTGTCATGGCGGTATAAGCACCAGGCGCACGTTGTCTAATCCTTTTCAATAATTATTTTTTTAACTATTTTTTTTTTCTCTCACACCGGTCGCTATTCCTCCCCTCCCATCCACTCATTATATTATCGTCACAGATCTAATTTTCTGAGTTGATTTTTGAAAAGTAATAGAAAACAGCGAGCACCCCTCTTCCTTTCCGACCTTGAAATGATTGATATTATTTAAAACGTTTCTCCCTATTTTAATAAGAGACTCGCCCTACAGATCGCTACTTTCTTTTATTATAAACTCTGATGTTGCTGTTATTTTTTATTATGAATAATAAATTTCGACAATTCGTGATAAGTTTATACGATGTGTCGAGCGACGATAAAATAAATATAATAAAAATATATTGGAATGATTTATGACAAATGGCCGTCAGAAGGCAAGTTAACAGTTTAGTACTATAGTACATGGCATGCGAGGCCTCACCCTCTCTCTGTAAATTAACCCCACCTGCAGAAATCCACCCTGCCCGGGGAGATACCGATCAGGGGTGGGGGAAGGCTATTAAAAAGGTCTTTGCATTTGTTCATTATTAATCCTAGTCAAATAAACCTATTCAAACCCTAAGTTAATTCATTTTCTAAATGATAATCATCTTATTTTTTTTTTCTATTATAATATAAAGAAAAAAATTTTCATACTTAATCTACAAAACTAGACTTTTATTTATTCAAGTTTAATATGAAATTTGATTTGATTTTTATTCATTCAAATATTGTTCTTTTAAAATTAGGTCACTAGGTCGATAAACCTCCACTTAATATTCAACTTGGAAATTTATAAATGCATTTTAGATAATAAATAAACTATAAATTAATTAAAATTACCCTTGAGGGAAGTTTTTATTTTATTATTTTATATCAGGAAATGTTTATGAGCTTTTTAAAGTCATTCTATTTCTAGAAAAACTTGTAAAGGTAACTTAGAAAATTAATCAATTAATAAAACACCTTATAAGCATATTTTAAGCTCTAATTTTTCTAATTCAATTTGATGGTATAATATTATTCTTTAATATAATTAATAATAGAGTATATAAGTTTTTGAGCAGAAAAAGAAAATAATCTTGCGCGTTATTGAGCGACCTCTCGAGAACATTAGCGTGCCTAAAAATAAAAATAAAAATATGACTGCAAATTCTGATTTTATTTGACTACATTACACTAATATATCTTACATCAAGAGATCTTGAATTCATAATTAAGTTAGAAATTGAGAAGGAAATTGCTTGGGATATTAATTCGACGAAAACACAAGGCAGAGCTATACGATACGTCAGACACCTTCCAACGTTGGATGTAGGATCGTCTCATCAAATAGCTGGCTTTGAACGACGAGCATTGGAATATTTGTCAATGAAGTTGGAAGCCAGTGACGTAACCAGCGGAAATTTGGGGCTCAGCCCCCGCCCCACAGGCGAGAGAAAAAGTAGCCTCTATAATAAGAGATGCAATTTTTGACTTAATTTAGACTGATGACCGTTGGCTCTAGTTGAAACATTATATTTAGGTAAAGTTAATCAAGAACACTAGGTGATATGTTTCAATATATTTGTTAGTATAAATACTTGATATCTATTTCGACACTCAGGGTGTCATAAAAAATGTACATCAATAAAGTACTAGTAATCTTTAGCCGATTTTATTGAAATTCCTCGAGACGCATACGATGTGAATACGTGGCTTAAGTATAAAATTTAAGTATCGAGAGTTTTTCCGTTCTTAAGTAATTCCCTTAACCCACACATTAATATTTCTCTTGAAATTCATTAAATTTATTGTGAAAAAATCCTAATTTCTACGAAACATTTTGGTTTGAATGTTTTGTTACTTACAAGGGGAGTGTACGGTCTGTGTCCCCTCACCGATTTGAACGAAATATTTTTTATGTGTAGTACTTAATGAAAAACAAATTCTGTTAAAACGTTCGTCTAAAAAAATATTAAAGATTTTCCAGTATGTCAAGCAGTTGCGAAGAAGCTTATTTCTAAAAGCCTTGGTGGCTAACTTGGTAATGTTCTTCTACTTCACTACCTCCTATACATACTAGCATTAAATGTAAATAATACATAAAGGTCAAAATATATAAAGAGCGAAAATAAATCAAAGAAATGTGGATAGCATGCATTTTTACTTTCTTTATTCTTAAAAGAAATGTTAGATATTAAAAAATTGTAATATTAATAAATATAGTTTGTAGAGCCTTTACAAGAAGCAGGATGATATTGATCATAAAAGCAATGAAAATTAGAAATGCTATTAGAAATAGGATTCTTCGCAACGGCTTAAGACATGCTGGCATTTTTTTAGACGAATCATTGAGAAGTGTGCATTCTCTCGCTTTAACAGAATTTGTTTTTCATTAAGTACTACACATAAAAAATATTTCGTTCAAATTGGTGCCAGGAAGGCTATGCACTCCTCTTGTTAGGTTAACTTTAAATTCGGTCGAAGCCATTAAAATTACATAATTCCACATTTGATTAATTTTTAATTAAAATTTCTTATTTTCTAAAGGCCACTAAACTAAAAAAAAAATTTACCTTAATACCACGGACACGGTTTAAACGAATAATTTTATTTATCAACATCTTTTCTATATTTTAATTATATATACAAAGTTATTGAGAGTTTTCCAGGGATTTTGACTAAAAACATGAAAAGCCCCTAATTAGCAGATTAGTTCTTGGGGAACGAAAACGTGAGCTGATTTTTTTGATGAAAGTACAGATACGAATTTCCTCTGTAAATTTTATTTCTCGTCGTCTTTTAATCCTCATCTGGACGTTGAGACAAACTCGACGGATTAGCCCTGTCATATTTAATTAAAATTTAACTTCCCCTGGCTGGGGTTATATTAATTTTCGCATCTACCCCTAATGTACCAGTAATGTGATTAAATTCAGCCATCCTTGCCAACGTCTACACTCGAAATTATAAAAAATCAAGAGGAAAATGATTATGATAAATTTCTACAATTAATAAGAAGAGATTGAGTTTCACTTCCAGGTACAAATCTTAGACTTTTATCACAAAATTTAATTAAATTCAACATCAAAAATGTGAAAAGAACGTAGAGAGATTTTGTTGGCTTAAAAAAAAAAACATCTAAGATTTAAAAAAAAAGAGATTTTCTCTGAGGTCAAAATTGAATTTTGCGTTTGTTAAAAAGAATATGATTGGATAAACTACTCAAGTGTAATCCCTCTAAAGAAGGATTTCAACTGTTTTTTTGCATTTAATAGTTCACAAATCGAAATAAGAAAGATTGGAGCTATCTTTTATTCAATCTATCCCACGATTGACAAACGTTTCGCTTCTCGGTTGGTACACTCTTCAGAACTTCAGAGTGTAATTCCTTTTAAGTTTTATTTTTGATAAAATTTTTCTACTGTATACAAACTACAATCTTAGTTTACCAACGTTGAGAAATCCATTTAATATTGTTAAAACCATAATTTTGAGTGACTGGAAGAACTTTGTAGTAGAAATATTTATATCAAAGAGATGCCCAAGGGGTTTTTACTTCTCTATGCGTTGATACAGGACGGATAAAGGATTGTATTTATAAAAAAAAAAAATACTAAATTTCAACTCATAAGGATTTCTTCTGCTGACTAAAATTGCTTATATATATATATCAACAAAGAAACAAAAAAAATTGGGAAGGCATCCAGGGGGGGGGGGGCAGATACCCAGACAGCCTGGAATATTCCAGCAATATTGCAGAAATATTGCGAATCTTGCATAAATTGCCAATATTGCAGGAATATTGCATCAATATTGCAAATCTTGCAAAATATTGGCAACATTGCTGCAATATTGCAGCGGCAATATTCCAAGCTAGGAATATTGCAGCAACATTGAAGCAATATTCTTGCAATATTCCTATGTCCGCCTTTTTTGGAACATTGCAGTAATATTGCGGCAATATTGCTGGAATGTTGCTGTTTGAGCTGCAATATTGCATCAATGTTGCTGCAATATTTTCAATATTGAGCAAGATTGGCCATATTTCTGCAATATTGCTGCAATATTCCAGGCTGTCTGGGTACTATTGCCGAGGGGGGGGGAAGGCGCTTGCCGCAGCGCCGTCACTGTCTGTTATATTTTGAAGACTTGGAAATGGCTTTCTAATTTATTAAGTTCCCTCCTTAAGGAGGAATTTAGTTGACACTCACTAAAATTTCTTGTTTGTTCAATGAAGTCTACTTTAACGAACTTCTTGAAATTGTCGGTCCATCTTATAGGCGAACGCCCAATTGGGCCTCTATTAACAGTACTCATTATAAGAGAAGTTTTTGGAAGAAAATGCCAATTACTTTAACAAGCAATGCTATTTAGATGCTTGTTCTTTTTATCAAGAAGACGAATTCCATTTTTTTTTCAATCATACTGAGATTCTCTTCATACTTTTTTGTTAGGGTTCAAGAATCACATGGATAAAGCATTGATTGGCTTTCAAATGGGGTATGAAAATAAAAACAGAATAAAAGTGAACTTAACAGTTACTTCGTTTTTTTTTATAAAGACAAACACGATAAGATCCTCTTTAAGGTTTTTAAATAATTTAAATATAATTTAAGAAAATGGTTTTTATCTAACTGCAACTTTTTCAATATATTCAGAGACATAAATAATTAATTCTTCTTTAAGCGTAATTCATGCCAAATATGTAAATATCCCGCCGGTCGTAAGAGAAACTTGTAGTCTTTGGTACATGTTGTCCCAAAGTATTTAACTTAGAGTCATAAATTACTTAGTTCCTAAGTCGAATAAATGGAACAAGAAGTTCTCGGTGAGGTCATTTCTTCCTGGTTGCCAACTGGAAAGAGAGATTTAGGTCCCAAGCCGGTAAATGTGCCAACCAAAATTTTATATGCCCTTTTTAAATGTGAGAAATTAATTCATTCGTGTTCAATACTTAAAAATATTTCTTCGGTGTGTCCGTTCGTCCGATCACCAACGAAATTAATTTTCCATTCATTTGGAGCTTTGGAATTTGTATTCACACTTTTTTCTCATTCACACTCACACTTACACACGCATACACAGTCTTTTCGGCAACTCAGGCCATTTAAGACTTTAGACGATAACCGTTGTAATTAATATATATATTGGGGGTTCAGGCATTATTATTATTATTATTTAAGCCATTTGGTATCCAAATGGCTTAAATAAAATCATCGGACTGCCTGGGTCCGAACCCGCGACGTTTGGTATAGGAGGGAGGCGCGCTACCTACTACGCCAAACTCGGGGGCAAAAAATTAGTATGATGACCTCTTAACCAACTCAACCACCTTAAGTATTTTTTGGAATTTGTATTAATTTATTACTCACAAGTCAGGCCTCTGAATTTCACCTTTTAGAATGTTTTTTTATTTTCTCTTACCCTACATATAAAGAGAGAAAAGTATTGCAATCATGTCAAAAGGATGTAAGATAAAGGCACCAGTAGTGGACCATTTAAGAAAATTTTTTATTAATTTTCAGCACAGAATTTTAATTTTAATAATGAAACTGCTGCTTGATGGCTTAAATTATTCAATGTTATTTCTTTATTAAAAATCTGGTGTGACTGCGGCACAGCACACAACTTTCTCTTACATTCGATAATCGAAAGTTGTGTTCTGTGCTTAAATATAAAATTTCAACCTCGTAGCTCAATTCCTTCATGCTTTAAATTGAACCCAGACACACAGACAAACCATGTCGCGAAAACCACTTTTTTGAATACAGGGACCTCAATACGTGAAGATCCATCAAAATCTCGACATCGAATTTTTGACATGAATCCAATACTTTCTCTATATTAACATATAAAGAGGTAAGAGAAAGTAAAAATGAATAAGATACACTTTTATAAAGTTATCCATTTTAAATAAATAAATATAAAACCATCTTAATTTTTTGGAGCTAGTAGTGAACCGTCTAAAACCTATTAATAGATCTTGTTCAGTTGAACTGGCGTTGACGCCAGTAGTGGACCCTCAGGTCCCCTTTGCAACTTTTTATACATTTTAAAAAATTGTTTCCAATTCTTATGAAATTTTGTATTTATTTAGGATTCTCTATTGTGTATAAAATGTCCAAATATGAGATTAAAATTTTGAAAAATGACCATAGATTATTTCAAGCAGTCAACATTTAAAATGCAAGTTTGAAACTAAGGTGCTATGGGAAACTAAATAATACTGTGCGACCAGTCACACAAGGTTTTTAAGATTCTAAAAAAAAAATGCATAGCTAAATCTTTAGGGTACATATCATAGCATGATTACTTTTTTTTTTTTTTACTTTACATTCCGAGAACTTCATTTCGATAGAAGCTGTCCATTTGGCGAAGCTCTTCGCTTTTATAAGCTCATATTCAAATTATCATCTGTAATATTTTTTTATAGATTTCTTTATAAAAATATCTCTGCCTTGTTTATAAATACAGCTATTTCTCTCTCTCTCTCTCTAGAATATTTATTCACATATAAAAAACTACTTAAAGAAATTGAAAGAAATTTTCTACAATTTAAAATAAAAAGGAAATAATCATTCGTTTCAAAAAGATATAAAATACCTACAAACATAAAATTCCATGGATAAATTATTTTGAAAATTTTTTTTCCCTCTTAATAAATTTTATATTAATTTTCAAATAAGAATATTCTATAAAATAATTTGAATAAAAAAAGTAAAAAAATCATTGGCGGAATGAATAAATTTGGATTAGCTTTTATTAATGATAATCACTGAAAGGATTTTTTGATATTAATTAATATTATTATTAAATATTTATTTATTTTTTTTTTTTACAAAATATAATAATCAGCTTAGAGACTCTGTTCAGAGATAAGCAGCTTATCGATTCAAAAATTAACTATGACACTTTTGATAACGAACATAAAATTAGGGAAATTATAAATTTTATAGAATTTTAATATAAAAAATAAATTTTTATTTTTAGTAGACTATCATTACTATTTCTAGCCCCTCGCTTCTGTGTATGTGCCTGTTTACCACTCTCTCTCACTGAGAGACTAGAGTCAGTGGAAGCGGAGTCATAGAGGGAAATTTAAAACTTTAAGCCAGAGAACTTCAAAAATTGTCTTTCCCCCTTGCCACTTGTTTTCAAATAATACGGTAATCAAAATTGTTTTTTTGAATTGATGAATGGTGAAGTTTACGTTATGTTCGATGGGGCGTATAAATTCTTCCGTGTTTTTGCTGAAAGCCTAGAAGGTAGGCCACCCAACTGACCATAAATCACCCAGACTCCTGTTTTTTTGCTTATCATCAAACAAGTTGGTTCGGTTTTAAATTTCCCTCTCTGACTTAAATTTTAAATTTCCCTCTCCCGCTCCACTTCCTGTTACTCTAGCCAATCAGCGCCCTAAGCATGAACTCACATCAATTGAGCAAAAACGTTTTGCTCAATGCCAACGCACACCGATTGAGCAAAACGCTCAATGGATGAGCCAACCTTGGTTTTTTTGATTTCCAAGGCTGGGTACATTGTTATCATTCCAAGGCTTGAACCAAGCCTCGCCCAATGCTGGGGACGATTGGTCCAAGCCTGGTCCAAGCCTTACCCAATTGTGTATTCCTACCAGGATAACGATTCTTTTTTAATAATTATATTTTATATATTAATCAACCGAGAAATGGAATAGCGACCTCTAATGATTTATATAAATTATTAGATTAATAAACAATATAAACGCACGGTGTATAAAATTTAATTATTTATGGAACCATAGGAAGCTACTGTAGTAATATAATACAATTGGACTGTCGCTCTGTCAACAAGGAATTTCGATGACGTCTCTCTCTCTCTCTCTCTTTTCTCAAATCATTTATTTGATGACGCACGATGGTCACTAGTCGGAAAACATCCATTTCCCTACCCCGAAATGGTAAATATTCGCAAGAGCACGATGGACAGACGGACGGACGGACGGACGGACGAACAACAAGTATTGCGAACAAACGAGGGCGAATATTTGCTCAGGGTTTATCCCGACTTGTTCTAATGACTAGATTACATACTAAATTACTGATGCACGCGCGCATTCTCAATTCTCTCTCTCTCTCGTTCTCGCTCTTGCTTCAATATTTGATGATGACGAGTGTTTTATTCAAGGGGTAGTTACCCTTTATCAAATACGGATATTTTAATTTCTCTTCATTATGTAGCAACTAAATTACAAAAAAATTTTAATTTATTTTCATTATAAAATTTTAGGAGATGGTATGAATGGATTATGATAAAAAGTGTAGACAAAGAGAAGACATAATATTGTAACAATAATTTATTGTAATAAATAAAAAAACTCTAATAATGTCGCTAGCATCGAAAAATTAATGCGAGAAAGTCAAACTAATATTAAAAAAATTTGGTGTGATAAACGCATAGCACTCAACTTTCTCTTACCTTCGGTAACCGAAAGTTGTATATTGTGCTGCCACACCAGATTATTTGTGTCGAGATAGTTTCCCATAGCACCTTAGTTCCAAACTTGCATTTTAAATGTTGACTGCTTGAATTAAACTATGGTTATTTTTCAAAATTTTAATCTCTGGATATTTTATACACAATGGAGAATCCTAAATAAATACAAAATTCCATAAGAATTGGAAAAAAAATTTTTGAATCGAATTTCTTTTGAATCGAAATTAACACTCATACGGGGATTTAACATTGGCTCTAAAGAGCCGGAAAATAAATTTGAAAAATCTGAAATATAACATCAGTAGAGAGTACTTCAAACAATTTCACTTATATACTTTTTAAAGAGCATCTAAAAAATAGATGATTTATGAATTTTAATCAAATTCGTTGGAGCCAATTTTGAACAATTCGAAAAAACTGAAAAGTACTTCAGTAAAGTACTAGTACTCTTATTTTAACGTTCCGAGAGGGTACCTAACTTAAATATAAAATTTCAATTCTGTAGCTTATTTCCTTCATGCTTAAAACCGTTACAGACAAACAAAGCAATTTTCGGGACCCACTTTTTTGGACTCAGGGGACCTCAAAACGTGTATTACTATCAAAATATCGATATCGAATTTTTGACATGATCTAAATACATTTTCACTAGACGCCAAGTCCGACTGCATCAGACTTGCGCCTAGGCAGTGGGCAACCCGCAAATCCGAAATTTTCTCTTTATAAGGTCTGAAATGACTCGATTATTATAAAAACCATATTCAAAAATTAATTATAGAAATTTATTTTGCATACCAAGTATACTTTTTACTTGAGTGAATATCCTTTTTGTAAGTGTAAAAGTGATTTTAAAATTTTATCAATTCAAGTGTTGATTCCAGTACTGTTACCTTAAAGGGCTTGTTTCATTGCTTCCCACGGAAATTGTGACTCCGAATCATCATCTTCAACTTTGTTACCTTCTTATTTCTCTGATTAATGTATAATTCGGTTGCTCCACTCCCTTTTGGCAAATATGGACTTATGATGTCTTGATTTTCTATTTCCTACTTCATTTAAATAATTTCGCTATCATTTATTTATGTATTCTCCCCTATTGATATTAATTCGTTTTGAATGCAAAAATTCAATCTATTTAAAATAAAAAAATAAAAATCTGGTGGGACAAGCACAGCACCCAACTTTCGATTACTTTCGGTAAAGTTGTGTGCTGTGCTTGTCACACCAGATTTTTCGTGTCGACATATATTTTGTTATCATGGCAACCATTTCTTCTATCTTCGCTATGAAGTACAAGAGTAAAGTGGTCTTCAGAAGATTTCAATGTTAAAATGAGAATATACATTTTAAAGAGCATCTAAAAAAATAATTGATTTTTGAATTTTAATCAAAATCGTTGGAGCGAATTTTGAGAAAATCGAAAAAAGTGAAAAACTACATCAGTAAAGTACTAGTACTTTTTGGTCGATTTTGTTCAAAAGCTTCGTCTCACGCCTTAGGGGGGTGCCTAACTTAAATATAAAATTTCAACCTCCTAGCTTAATTCCTAAGGGCTTTAACTTGAACACAGAAAGACCATGTCGCGAAAACCACATTTTGCTTTCTCTTACTTCTATATATATGTTAATATATAGAGAGAGAAAGTATTGGTTTCATTTCAAAAATTCGGGTTGCCATGGTAACAAAATATAAATATTTTCCCATACTTATAAATTTTACATCTTGAATTCAATTGTAACCTACGCCCTCGGGGCATGGCGTAGAGGTTAGCGTGCTAACCTCATATACCAAACGTCGCGGGTTCGGACCCCAGGCAGTCCGATGATTTTATTTAAGCCACTTGGATACCAAATGGCTTAAATAAGAATGCCTGGAGCCCAAATAAATATAATTATTTATACAACGGTTATCGTCAAAGTCTTAAATGGCCTAAGTTGCCGAAAAGACTGTGTGAATGTGTGTGAATGAGAAAAAAAGTGTGAATGTTAAAAAAAAAAAAAAAAAAAAAATTGTAACCTACTGTCGGAAACTAAACATATGTCAAGACAAAAAAACTGGTGTGACAAGCACAGCACACAACTTTCTCTTACCTTCGGTATTCGAAAGTTGTGTACTGTGCTTGTCATACCAGATTTTTTCAATTTATTTCAATTTTAATTGAACGGAAATTGATGAAAAAATAACTTTAAGAATTATTTTATTAAGGTTTTTTTTTTAACACACTTTTTTCCCCTTCCACACTCACACTCTTTGTCAGACACAGAAGCACACAGTCTTTTCGGCAACTTAGACTATATAAGATTTTAGGCCTATCCCGAGTCGAAATCGAACGGCTGGTTTGAGTCTACAAAACCTCAGAATCTAATTGTTGTCTAAGTAGACTTAACAGAATCAAACTAGGATTTGAAAGCATGGTTTCTATGGAAATTTGATAGTCTGGTTTGGTTCTAAAAAGTCTACTTATGTCCCTTTTTGACAAGTTTAGACTCAGACCAGGTATTCGAAATACTAGTTTAAGTCTACCAGGTCTACTATTACGACCAGCAGTACTGAATGCTGGAATCCTAGTTTAGGCCTATAAATTCTCATTTAAAATTTGTTTATATACATATATACAGAGTGACAAAAAAGTTCTGATAATTTTGTTAGATTAGCAAAGAGGTATGCTTGTTTTTTGGCAATGAGAAAAATAACTTTTAGAGTGTTTTCTTCAAATATTTCGAAGACATTTAATAGCACTTCACCGCTGATGAAGAAGTCCTATTAAATGCCATCGAAATATTTGAAGAAAACACTCTAAAAGTTATTTTTCTCATTGCCAAAAACAAGCATACCTCTTTGCTAATTTATACAACTTGGCACTCCACATTCGAAATTTTTTACTTTCTCTTACATTTATATATGTTAATATATATAGAGAGAAAGTATTGGATTCATGTCAAAAATCCGATGTCGAGATTTTGATGGATCTTCACTTTTTGCTCTTCATTTCGCTACAATTAAATTCTTAAATAAAAGGAAAATCAAATTAATCTTTAAATAAAATTATATTTTTTGTTTAAATATCAATTTTCTTTAATTTGAGAATAAGATAACATATATTTAAAAAATTTTAAAAATTCCAAATGCTCTTCGTGTCGATTTCATTATTTCTGGAGATTCATTACTGAAATTGTTTTAAAGAAAATATGAATGTAAAAATGAGTTTCCATCTCTAAAATAAATCACATTAATTTTTATCTTGACTGTATATGTAGGCCTATACCATTAGCTATCACATGTGGAAAAATATTTTTCTTTTCAGTAAGAACTTCATTTAGTTCTCTGTAAATGTGAAAAATATATAAATTAATTTTATAAATTTATAATCTTTTTTAATTTGTCTTCTTACCTTTCAAAATGACATGAATGGCCAATGTTGCTTGTATTCATTTATTAAAATTAAAGTGGCTTCTTCAGGCCAATGTGTTTTTACAACTAAAATTTATAATGAATATAATTGAAAAAATTAAATAGAATATAAGATAACATATATATAAAAAAATAAAAATAAAAATAAAAATAACAGCTAACCTTATCATTTTGTTTTGGCTTGTTTTTATAACGTTGACCCTTAAATAAATAAAAATAATTAATAATAATAAAGAAAATTAATGAAAAAAATGAAAATAAATCTTAAAACTTACTTCTTTTTTATCGATAATAAATCCAAATATCCAAGGAATGAAAGAAAATGAAAGGTGGTCATCTACTAAAGCTTTGGCGCTGAGATCGCACTGTTTTTAATTTTTACCCGAGAGGATTAGAAGATTCAAACCAGTACTTCCCGAGTCAAAATCGAACGCCTGGCTTGAACCTTTTAGTCCTCAATTGAAGACTGCAAGGTTCAAGCCAGGCGTTCAAGTACTGGTTTGAACCTTCTAATTCTACTGGCAGGTTTAGTAGGCTCAAGCCAGGCTTTCAATTTTGACTCAAATACTGGTTTGAACCTTCTAATTCTCCTGGTAGGTTTAGTAGGCTTTAACCAAATTTTAATCCTATCAAATAACAAAGGAATTGAGGACTAAAAGGTTCAAACCAGGCGTTCAAGTACTGGTTTGAATCTTCTAATTCTCCTGGTAGAATCAGTAGGCTTTCACAAAATTG
>JAKCPI010018516.1:0-14838 GCA_023213315.1 Euborellia annulipes
TTTCTTTTTTTGTTGAATGAAAACTATTTCTCTTATCTTTCCTATGAAGTAATAGAGTGAAGTGGGCTTCAAAAGATTCCAAAGGCAAAATGAGAATATACATTTTAAAGAGAATCTAAAAAATAATTGATTTATGAATTTTAATCAAAATCGTTGGAGCGAATTTTGAGGAAATCGAAAAAAAGCTGAAAAAGTACATCACTTAAGTACTAGTATTCTTTGGCCGATTTTGTTTAAAAGCTTATTTTCACGCCTCAGGTGGGTGTCAAACTTAAAAATATAAAATTTCATTCCATTATTATTTCATGGTTTAATTTCAACACAGACAAACCATGTTGCGAAAACCACTTTTTTGGACTCAGGGGACTTCAAAAAAATCTGACATCGAATTTTTGACATAAAACCAATACCTTTCTCTCTTTAACCTGTATATTAACATATATAGATAAGAGAAAGAAAAACTGCGTCCGCAAAAGCACATCGGGCAAATAAATAATTCAATTTATAATACTAATAGCAAATTTTTTCCAAACCAATTGATACTGGAATATTAATGTTGTTTAAAATTTTACTTGTCCGATGATTTTTTTTAACCCATTTGGAATCCGAGGGTTAAATAAAAAGCCGACCCCCAAAAATTTTCAATTATTTTCAAAGGGTTTCTCTTAAAAGTTTAAAGGGGGGGGGGGGGGGAAAAGGGTGGGGGGGAGGGGGGGGGGGGGGGGGGGGGGAAGGGAAAAAGGGGGGGTAAAAAAAAAAAAAAAAAAAATTTTACTTACATTTTCCATCTTAAATATCTTTTTATTTCCAACACCCATTTTGTAGTAATTAACGTTCATTTGTTGTTCATTATTTTGGTATAGATTGTATTATTTTTTCGCTCTAATGATTGTCATAATTATTTTTTTTCCAAAACTTTTAATTTTGCCATTATCGTTTTAAAAAGAGTTAGGAACAACACTCTCTGATTTCACCAATTACACGATTAAGATTTATTATTATTTCCTAAAAGTTATAATAATCCATCGAATTTCAAAAATTTTACAATCTGAGGGGGAATTTCTTACTTATAAAATAACTTTCGGTATTTCTCTTGAACTATCTCATTAGATCCAACTACAATCTCCTTGATCCTACACTGAGAGAAGGGATCCACACAACTGACTACCCTTAGTAATTAGTATAACTTGGGCAGATACAATTACCCTTAGGCCAATATTATAATTTAACATGTTTATGTTTTCATTTAATTGATTGTATACCAGAGTTAAATTACACTTCAGCCATTGGGCAACTAACCTCCAATACTGATTTACTAAAATAATATTTAATTATAATAATAACTAAACAGCTAAAAGGGAAATAATAATTATTTTGTTTTTTAAACCTATCTGTTATTATTATTAAAACCCTGCAGATTTTTTTTCAATGTAGAATAATTATTATTCTTTATACGTTTATAAATATTGCAATAATGATTTGTTCTTGCTCAGTACTGCTTTTATCACAGTGTTCGATATAAATTAAAAATACAAATTAATTTTTTTATTTTATATTGATATACATATGATATGATATAATATTAGGTTTGTAATCGTCACCTGTTCTATTTTGTCCAATTGTTTTTTGATTTCTTTCAATTTATTTAGTGTGATCAAAAATGTTTCGTTTGACATTTTTTTTTTTTTTTTTTTGCAAAACTTATTTTATCTTTGACTTGGAATTTTTTTTTCATCCTTCTTTATAATCGTATAACTTAATGTATTTGTTAGAAAATAAGTTATTATATTTGTGCTTTATTTTTTTATTTTTTTTTTTTTTGGGGGGGGGGGGGAAAGGTCAGAAACAAGAGAACATATCCCAAAGTAAATATAAAGTTTCCAAGTGTATTTGTCAGGATTAAAAATATTTTAGCAAGAATAATTAAAAAAAACTAATTTGTGATCTTTTAAATAAACAAAAGCTATTATTCATAAGATATTCTGATGCGATCGAGCCACATTTTCATCATCATCAACTACTTTTTGACATAAAAAATAAATATTTAAAAAAATCTCCATATTCACTATTCTAAGTTTACATAAAAAATGTAAACATATTAGCGGATAATGTCTCTATTATTAACGTAAGGATTAAAAAAATAATTAAAAATAGTAAAAAAATCTGTTAAAATATTCTTAAAAAAAAAAAAAAAAAAAAAAAAAAAAAAAAAAAACAACAAATGGTTTGCATATGTTTCTGGTTTAAAGAAGATAAAAAAGGGGAAAGGAGAGTGAGGCACGCGTGTTTTAAACTGGGTCGGTCCCACGCACACGCGCACGCATGACAGGCACGTGCATTAGAGCGCATAAATGTCACTCACAGACTCGAGGAAAACTTGATGCATTTTTCTTGCTCCCCATTCTCTTCTCGGTTCTTTTGAATTAAATTACTAATGAATTCAGATCTCTAATAATATATAGGCTTATATCTATTATGATTATTATTTGTTTTAATGTCTTTTTTTGGCATCTGAGACCATTTATTTATTTCAATGATTACCTTCGGTAATCGAAGGTTGTGTTCTGTGCATGTCACACCAGATTTTTTTGTGTTGACATATATTTAGTTTCCGACAGTATGGAACATACGAATTTCAAGATGTAACAATTATAAGTATGGGAAAATATTTATATTTAGTTACCTCGGCAACCAACAATTTCTCCTGAATTACAAGAGTAAAGTGTACTTCAAAAGATTTCACTGGCAAAATGAGAATATACATTTTAAAGAGCATCTAAAGAATAATTGATTTATGAATTTTAATAAAAATCGTTGAAGCTAATTTTGAGAAAATCGAAAAAAACTAAAAAAGTTCATCAGTAAAGTACTAGTACTTTTTGGCCGATTTTGATTAAAAACTTATTTTCACGCCCTAGGTGGGTGTCTAACTTAAATATAAGCTTTCAACCTCATAACTCTTTTGGTTCTTGTGATATTTTCTTCACAGACACACACACATACACACACAGACCATGTCGCAAAAACCACTTTTATATCCACCAGAATCTCGACATCGAATTTTTGACATGAATCCAATACTTTCTCCTCTCTCTATATATAAATACACTGTAAAAAAAAATATGAATTTTCAATCATTTTCCATATACTTTCGTGGTTGAATTTTAATACACCCAGGATGTGAAATAAAATTAATATAAAAGTTTATGAACAAATTACCAACTTTTAAACTTATCTTTTTCTTTGTGTGCCGCCAAATTTTGAAATCGTTAAAAGTGTACCGCGACAAGTTGAGAATCACTGGTCTAAACGTTCTCAGATAACTCGACTACCTCAAGGAATTTTTATTAATATTATTTTATAATTATTTTAAGGAAACTTGAAATTATTCTATTAAAATTTATTTCACAAAACTAAATTTATTAAATTCTGGTTTGAAATTCGCGCTCTAAACTATTTAAATATTTATGAAGTATATTACAATCATACTAATTAAATAATTTTTATAAAGTAATTCAACTAAATAGCTATAAAAATAAAAATAAAAATTAACAATTTTTACCAAAATAATTAATTTTAAAATATACAAGACATTTGTTAGGTTGGCAACAAATTGAACTTTCTCAATATATTCATAAACAGTTTATGAAACAGAGTTCCTATACTTGTATAGGAAGTTTTTTGGAAGTTTTTTTAACAGTGTAGATATATTACATATATCTATATGTAAGAAGAGGTAAACACACAAGGCAATATGTTTCAATAGGCCTCGCGCCTTGGCGTAGATGTTAGCAGGCTGGCCATTTATAATTGAATTAAATAGGGCGGGGCCTAAATGGCCTCTGATGCCGAAAAAGGCCTTAAACGAATTAAAAAAAAAATATGTTTCAATAAATTATTTATTTAAATAAACATAAGATAAATCTTTCGACAGCAGTCTTAATAAACGTGATAATCCAAATTTTCCATAAATTTTGCCTATATTTCTGAGTTGATACTAAGGTTGAATTGAATTTTGGGAATAAGCATTTTGTTGTCTTCAGGTAAAGCTTTAAATCTCTAAAATTTCATTAAAAAAAACATTATTTTGAAATTTATGGTATGTAAAATATCTGATCAAAATCAACTTAATTGAAGTTTATTTATTTAGACAGGTTTTAATTTATAAAACAACGTTAATAATTGTGTGCATCCAACGACACCTATTCAGTATGCAAACAGTAAACAACCAATTTAAAATTTTTAGAATAAATCAAATAATTATTTTAATTGAGATTTTTTTTTTATTTTAAACAAAAGCAATTGTTGAAGGGGAGAAGGCCAGCTAGAAAAAAATCTGGTGTGACTGGCGCACAGCACACAACTTTCTCTTACCTTCGGTAATCGAAAGTTGTGTACTGTGCTTGTCACACCAGATTTTTTGTGTCGACATGTATTTAGTTTCCGACAGTAGGGTACAATTGAATTCAAGATGTAAAATTTATAAGTATGGGAAAATATTTATATTTTGTTACCATGGCAACCATTTCTCCTATCCTTCCCTATGAAATACAAGAGTAAAGTGTGCTTCAAACAATTTTGTGGGCAAAACGAGAATATACATTTGAAAGAGCATCTAAAAAATAATTGATTTTTGAATTTTAATCAAAATCGTTAGAGCGAATTTTGAGAAAATCGAAAAAAACTGAAAAAGTACATCAGTAAAGTACTAGTACTCTTTGGCCGATTTTGATTAAAAGCTTATTTTTCCGGTCCCGGGGGATGTTTAACTTAAATATAAAATTTCAGCCTCATAGCTCAATTCCTTCATGCTTAAAATTGAACACACACCCACACACCCACACACCCACACACCCACACACCCACCCACCCACCCACAGACAGACCATGTCGCGAAAACCACTTTTTTGGATTCAGGGGACCTCAAAACGTGAAGATCCATCAAAATCTCGACATCGAATTTTTGACATGAATCCAATACTTTCTCTCTATATATATATTACATATATACATAGGTAAGAGAAAGTAAAATACATCATCCCGGTAAAAAACTGCTTTGTATGTTTTATTGATCCAGAATATAAACTTATTAAATTGGCTTAAACTGACTCATTTTATAAACAGAGTATTGGAATGCAAGTTTGGTGTTATACCCGTAAAATTCAAAATTTTTTTTAACTCTATAGGAAATAGCTGTGAAAATATTTCAATATTTGTTTTCTTTAATAAAAGCAAGAAAAATTAAGTTGTAAAAAGTGCAAAAGAAATTATAATAGAAACTAGCCGCGCCGCCCGCCTTCGGCGGGCTTCGCGTCTAGCCAGGGGCTACGCCCCCTGGACCCCCAGACGCTGGCTCGGGCCCGCCTGCGGCGGACCCTCGCCTTTCTTAAATATGAGAAACGGGCTGGCGTCTAGACGGGGGGCTACGCCCCCTGGACCCCACCAGCTGGCTCGGGCCCGCCTGCGGCGGACCCTCGCCTTTTCTTCTTAATTATGAAAAGAAAATTATTATTACTAACAACTAAGTATTCCAATCCAGTGCCTGCTTGAGGATTTGTTTACATTCATGGAATACACAAATGAAAAGAATACAAAAATATTCCTCTGTACATTTCCTATGGGAGAAATCGTAACTTTAGGAATTAATAACTCAAAAAGTTATAGGAATTTCGGGACCCGAGTATTTTTCCGGGACTCTCCATAACCTCCTCTATAAGACTGCAAAATTTCGTTTCAAAATTCCATTGGGAAGTTGGTCAAACAGAGCGTGACAGACGGACAGACAGACGGACAGACGGACAGACAGACGGACAGACAGACGGACAGACAGACGGACAGACAGACAGACAGACGGACACTCCGTAATTATTATATATAGAAATTGAAATAAATAATATTAACAAAGAGGATTAATTAGTGATACGAATGTTAATTATCTGATAAATTGACATATTAATAGCTTCTCTACTTATTTGAAAATCTGTCAGTCAAAACCTCTAATATATGGTTGTTAAAATTATGATAAGAACTACTTCAATTTATTTAGGGGTTGGTGGGGTTAAAAAATTGGAAATAATTTTACTTTCTCTTATCTCTATATATATGTTAATATATATAGAGAGAGAAAGTATTGGATTTTTTTTTCTATATTTTTGAGTTGCAACTTACTCCCTAAAAATTTTTAAAACTCGAAAATAATGACTAGAACTGCGTCACTTGTTTTAGAGGTTGAAAAATTGAAAATAAAATTCTTAAATTTTTTGAGTTGCAACTTACCCCTAAAACTTAAAATCTAAAAAATAGCCTAATGACAAATAATTAACTAGGTAGAGCATGTTTAAAACAAGATGGAATTTTTTTTACAATCAACGCTCAAATAGACTGTAAATAAGCCAGTCAATATATCGTTAAAGATAAAAAATTAGTTTTTGTTGGGGCAGGTTTGTTCAGATAAAACTTTTACATGTTTCTCGATCTCGGAGACGTTTCGAAATCTTTTTATTTTTTAATTCTCATCCTCCACGCGTTTTAGAAATTCACAAAAACACCTCGGAAGTCGACTAAGGAAACAAGGCCTTTTTTTCAAACTATCCTCTACTAACACACCCAATAAATTTTATATCTAAGATAAAAAATTTGCGAGATGATTTGTGTTTGATTGGGCAAAAATTAGATTTTGATGGATATACACGTTTTGAGGTCCCCATAATTCAAAAAAGTGGTTTTCGCGACATTGTCTGTCTGTCTGTCTGTGAATAAAATATCTCAAGAAGGAAAAGAGCTACCAGGCTGAAATTTTATATTTAAGTAAAGCACCCCCCTGCTTTTGAACGAAATCGGCCAAAAAGTACTAGTACTTTACTGATGTAGTTTTTCAGATTTTTCGATTTTCTCAAAATTCGCTCCAACGATTTTGATTAAAATTCAATACATTATTTTTGAGATGCTCTTTAAAATGTATATTCTCATTTTGCCATTGAAATCTTTGAAGCACACTTTACTCTTGTACTCCATAGGAAAGATAGGAGAAATGGTTACAAAATATAAATATTTTCCTATACTTATAAATTTTACATCTTGAAATTTGAATGTATCTTATTGTCGGAAACTAAATATATGTTGACACCAAAAAATCTGGGGTGACAGTCACACCAGATTTTTTATTTAATAAAGGCATTTTCAATTAATTTGAATAAATTGTCCAAATGAAGTATTAATACTTCCAACAATATGTCTTTGGAAGTTTATTTACACTTTATAAAAATTTCATGAACTCTTTCGTTAATTTCATAAACATGTTGCACTCTCTCATACGGCTCTCTTTATGATAAAGATAATTTAAAAATTATCAAAGCTCACCCTGTTACTCTGTCCATGAAAACACCTGCGAAATTGTTGAATATTTTTTGTTTCTTCTTTTGATGTTATGAAATATGATATAGAAAAAAAAAAAGAGATCGAGAAAGATAGAGTGGGAGAAAGAGAAGCAGAGTGAGGTGCTTTGAGTGAGGACAAACGTAAAATTCTGGAATCGGCCACAGATGGATGCTACGCGAGAAAGCACGGTATTTTTAGCCGTGTTTACATCACTCTTGGCCATCTGGTGTGCTCCATGTCCGGCGGAGTTGGTACTCGTTGCCAAAGGAACCACGTTTTCTTGGTTGTAATCCTAAGAGAAATTTTCAAGAGTGTTTTTGTCTCAATGCCATTCGTTAGAAAAAAAAAAAAAAAACACCACACAACTTGATTTTTAAAGAGAAGAAAATTTTCATTTTGTCTTATTGAATGTTTAAAAAAAATTAATAAATTTTCCATGATGATGATAAATTCTATTTATCCTGGGATCAATACTGTAGTATCGCCTCTGTCCACTGCAGACCTCAGGGGCGTATATATAGGAAGGGGGGCCGGCGGGCCCGGGCCCTTCCCCCGAAATTTCCCAAACACATATACATATATAGGGATATACAGACATCAGCGCAACAAATTTTCCTGCAGGGTGGAAAACTTTGATTCCGCAAAAGAAAAAAATGTTCCGCAAAAAATTTAATGTGAAAAAAAATTTAGTTTCTTAAAAAAAAAAATTAGTTTCTTAAAAAAAAATTTTTCTAAAAAAATTTTTGAGTTCGGGCCCCCCCCGAAAAAAATTTCTATATACGCCCCCTGGCAGACCTTATTCCAAGCCATCTCACCTTAAAATTAGAGTTAAAAAAAGAAGACATAATCTAAACTTTATTCTTATATAAATTTTATTTCTTATAATAAATTTAATATCGATAATTTTTGATTTCTTTGATCCTTTTGTTGAAAACATTTAGGGCCGGTTGCTTCATCCTGGGTGAGCTTGTTAGCCCCGGGCTAAATGGCTTTTTTTTGTAATGCAGAAACCCTCTTCCGGGGGAACAAATCATGTTCTGTTTGTGAAGTTTGCAACTCAATTAAGGCATCTTATAAAAATTATTAAAAATAAAAATTGATATTATCACCCATAATTTAAATAAATATTATTAATATACATTTTAAATATAAGAATTTAATTTTTTTTGCTAAAATTTGAAAATTTTCAAAAAAATAAACAAGATTTATTAGTGTTCACATAACAATTAGTCAATTGTTCCAATCTTCACAACTATTTTGACAAATTGCCAGCTGTGTGGCTCAAATAAAGATAATTTCAAAAAGAAATATACCTTTTATTTTCACCTAACAAGAAGTAATATCAACTGAAAATATTCATATAAATATTTAATATCAATTTGCATTCAATTTGAAAACAAATAGTTTTATTAACAAGACATGTGCAATGCCTTAGATGAAGTTAGGAGAATATTCAACAACTTGCAATATATCCTGGATATACGAGTATAATCCTGATTGACATAAAATGAATAATAACAAAAAAACGGTAGATTCCAGATTGCATTTATATTATTTTTTATATTTTATATTGGTGAAGTTAGGATGCTTGAGTTCATAATACATGTTCGTACGTGTCAACCCAGGGCTAAATCTTAGCCCCACCTTTGGGCCTGGGCTAACTTTAGCCCGGACCTTGGCTCCAATTCCCCATATATCTATATGAAATTACTCAAAAGTGAGGTTAACTCAGGGCTAAATATGGCGACGAGATCTGATGCAAGCGGGCCCTAGCCTATAACATATTTTATAAAATATACAACATTTCATCATTTTATTGATAAAATAAGTAGAATATAAGGTAAAATAACAAATATATGTACTTCTAGAATACTTCTTTTAGCAATAAAATGATGAAATATCGTATATTTTACTATAAAAATAAAACTGAAGTGGGTTTCTGCACTACAAAAAAAGTCGGGGCTAACAAGCTCACCCAGGATGAAGCAACCGGCCCTTAGAGATCTTCTGATGAACGATAAATGAAAATGCTGGAGGTATTTTCGGGCCAAATTTTAATACCACTATACAGAGTCCCCCGAAACCTCGATAGTATAGTGGTATTAAAATTTGACCTGAAAATACCTCCAGCATGTTCATTTGTCGTTCATCTATCTACACCAGGCTTTCCCAATCATCAATAGAGATCTATTATTTTATTATATATCAGTAAACTAGGAATTAGACATAGGAAATATATAAAAATTTTATTTAATAAATGCTTTTATTTTTACTCGAAGTCAGCTCTTTAGGACCATTCACTAATAATGTACCTGGACAGTGAAGCTTTTGAATTTCTAAATATTCTAATAAAAAATCAAGAGTCGCGGGAGCGACTCGTCGCCGAGCATGTGAAAAGCAAAAGAAAGCAAAGAAACTCTTAATACTACCATTTAGTTGACATTCCAATAGATGCCAATGGCCCATTGCATTTAGATGGACGAGTCGTCCCTAGACTATATTATCAAGAATGATTTTAAATCCTTAATAAAAGATAGGGACGTGAAAAAATTTTTTTGAGAAACTTTTCTCTTTCTGGGCGAATATCTCAAAAAGTTTTTAAGATATCGGAGCCAAATTTTTTTATATTAAACTAGAATAAATAAGGATTATTTTGAGCACGAATTCAAAAAAAAATTCCAGTGCCAAACAGAATGGCAGAGGCTCAAAGTTGAGATTTTGCCGATTTCGGAAGGTCAAAAGTTAGTCTCTTATTTTTCCTTTTTTTTTTTTTTTTTTTTTCTTTTTTTTTTTTTTTTTTTTTCATTCTTTTCTTCAATTTTCAAATTTTTAGACAAAGCTACAGGTTTCCCTGCTGGACCGATTAGGATGAAATTTAAAATACAAATAGATACTATCAAAAACCCGATACCTTTGATATAAAATTTCATTTTGGATCAAAAGTGACTTTTTGAGAGGTATTCAAAATTTCAAATTTGTCCTATCTTTAACATGGCGAAAAGACAATTCTAACTATTTTGCTCCCTGATGACGTCATCTAGGAACATATATATTATTATTAGTAATTTTCATCCCTAATGGAACAAAAATTTTTTAGGATAGATCCATTCAGATAGAAATAGATTAACGTGATAAGAAGGAGTGCTACCAACATAACAAAAATAAAAAACCTAAAATTTTATAAAATTTGGTGAAATCCTATGTTTATCGTTTCGAATGAATACCAAACGAAGTATTTACATTCTTCCAACATAACAAAAATAAAAAACCTAAAATTTTATAAAATTTGGTGAAATCCTATGTTTATCGTTTCGAATGAATACTAAACGAAGTATTTACATTCTACCAACATAACAAAAATAAAAAACCTAAAATTTTATAAAATTTGGTGAAATCCTATGTTTATCGTTTCGAATGAATACCAAACGAAGTATTTACATTCTACCAACATAACAAAAATAAAAAACCTAAAATTTTATAAAATTTGGTGAAATCCTATGTTTATCGTTTCGAATGAATACCAAACGAAGTATTTACAATCTACCAACATAACAAAAATAAAAAACCTAAAATTTTATAAAATTTGGTAAAATCCTATGTTTATCGTTTCGAATGGATACCAAACGATGTATTTAATTTTTACTGTTTGGAATGCATATTAAAAGATCTATTCATGGGATAACTTAATATTTAATAAACAAAAATTAATAAATAATATTTTCATGTAATATTTCACAAAGAAGTGAAATCTCAGCCAAAAAACATCGGAGATGCAAAAGGGGCCCCTCGCATTATTTTTGCCTACCGTCGAGGTGAAATCAAAAAAATGCGCCTCGCTTTTCTGATTTATATAAAAGCGAGGATATATGAAACAAATAAAATTCTGTAGGGGTTTTATTTAAGTGAAAATATTTCCTCGCTTTTATATAAATCAGAAAAGCGAGGCGCATTTTTTTGATTTCACCTCGACGGTAGGCAAAAAATAATGCGAGGCGCCCCTTTTTGCATCTCCGATGTTTTTGGCTGAGATTTATTTATTTAAAGCAGCAGCAATAAAGCTGATAATTTTTGTACAGGTTGTATTTTTTTTTTTTTTTTTACATTCAAAAACATTCCAATACATTTTATTTTTTTCTCCTCTCCTTACTTCAAACCCCAATACTCTCAAATTCTTTCAAAATAATTTAATTTTTCCACAAAATAGAACCCATAATAAAAACAATTGAAATTTAAAGCTTCAATGTCCAGATACATTATTGGGGGATATATAGTATCCTTGGTATTATTTATTTAGACTCAGGAGCTCATGGTGAGTGCGTGGATAGCGACCACGAGTTACCCGAGCTATGACTTGCTTCTAATTTCTTTAATTCCAGCATTTTCCACTTTGACTTGTTCTAGTGCACTGTTAATAAGTTGTTTCATTTGTCATCTTTAGCTTGCAGCTTACTCATTTTTTTTAATTTATTCATAAAAATATAATTTTTTTTCAAACAATTTTAATTATAGGTATCGTTAATCTGTCGATATTTGTCTTTACTAGTTTTCTCATCTATTTTTGAACTGTTGAAATCTCCAAAAAAAAAAAAAAAAAAAAAAAAAATCTTGAATCTAAACTTTCATAACATTCGGATGTTATAGGTAAGAAAAAAATTGTTATTTTTACCTAGAAACAAGAGTATAAACAGACTTGATTTGTTTTTCTTTTGAAATTCATACCAGATCCGCTTGTACTCTATTTTAATATAGCACAATCAAAATTTTAATTTAATGCTGACCCCCTGAACTTCTGCTTATCCAAATAGAGGAATTTTTATACTCGTTTTTATTTATCTCACCAAGCCATTTATATTTTAGACTAAATTTTACGAATGCACAGCTGCGTCATTTCACACCTATTTTCCCTTAGCTCATATGCATGAACTCATTTATTGCTCTTTTTGTTCGCACCATTTCCAATCCACCTGTCTCCTCTAAGAAAGTATTTCATTTCGCCAATTCAGAACTGAAATATTTACATCGTTATTATTTTATTTTCCAATGATTTTACGTTGATGTTACCACTGGCCTATTTTAACATAACCCATTTCTTACTCTCATTCTCTGCCGATTTTCATGTGCATGAGTTCATTTACGGCCCTTTTGCTCAGGTTTAATGGCAGTCATTTAATTTGTCTTTTATTTCAAGCAGAAGAATCGTTAAAAGCTCAACAACTACTCTGAAAACTTTTTTTAATGATCATAGGGTTAAGCTTTACACTTTCTGAAAATTTTAATAGACTTCACATAAACATAAAAGGGAGAAAATTTCCTCATTTTTTTTTTTTTTTTAATTTTACGAATATTTTATTTGTTGTTGTATAAAATATTTATCTAATGAAAGAGAAATTGAAAATTAAAATTTAATTATTAAGAGCATGAATAAGGAGAACGCTTCTTTTTTTTGCAAAAAAGGCAATCATTTCAATTTTGACTTATAAGCTATTAATTTTAAATTATTTGATTGTATAAATGTTTTACTGCTTTCATTTACTGAACTGTGGACTTATAATGGACCAATTCGGCCCAATTTTTTTTTTTTTTTTTTGTTTTAAGTAAATCGTGTCTTCAGTCGTGGATTGGATCTCTTGATTTGATCAATTTTTGGTTTATTAATTTTTTTTTGTCGTTTAGGCCCCTCTAAATAATTGAAAGTAGTCCAAATAATTTAATGCTTAGGTCTGGAAGCAACTACTGACCCATTGATCTTGTAACAAGATTTGTTCCTTTATTTTAAGAGACAATTTATATGTTATTCAGGTCTATTCTCTAAGCAAAAAATGTTAACTTTTAACTTATCAAATCAGCGTTAATTCATTTGGCTTCAAATTGCTATTCTGTGAGCAAAAACTTTAACGCCAAAGCGTTCAATAGTGTTAAAAATTAATGTAATGTCTGGGGTGTCTTTAAAATTTTAACGGCGTATTTAATGCATGGCGTCTTTAACTTAAAAAGTAAGGTTGTAATTTTGACAGCTTTGTTTAAAGCTGGTGTGTCAGATAGGCCTACTAGATTGAAAATAACAAATCAAGTTACTAATGTGCATGCGCGAGAGATTATCGAGGGGTGTAAAAACACGAACAAACAGAAAACATAGATATCTTTATAAGGATCGTTAACACCTGGTGCTAAAAAATAAAATGTTATTATATTAAAATTTTTTAAACATCGCTGTTAAAACTTAGTTTAGCGAATAGCATTTTTTTTAACGCTGGTATTATTACTTTACTTTCTAACACCCAATTTATGATGTTAAATTTTAACGTCTGTTTATTTAGAGAATAGACCTGATTATTAGTTAACATATTAATTTATTTTTCTTAAATTTTTTTTACATTTTTTCTGTGATTATCCAGATAATGAAAAAATATTTTTGATTTCTTTTTATTAAAAAAAAAAAAAATTTCCCAGGAGAGTCCATGAAGTTTTTTCATATTGTGAATCTAACAAATATTTTAATTTTTCGTTACTTTATACACTATATTAAAATTTTTTAACATAAAACGTGAATCTAATGTATTTTGAAAATTCCATTAATATACCTCTTTATAAATGGACTATTAACCTTTTGAAGGAATAAAGGTCTGTTGAATCCTATCTATGGGTTATCAACCTTGAATTTAGATTAATCCTATGCATAAAAGTTCGTCGTGTAAACAAAGTATTTTATCAGGATCAATAAGATCCCAAAGCACTTACGATTAATTCAATGATTAATAAATGTCATAGTGAAAGATAAATAGAAACGAAGAGAGGGAGAAAGAGAGAGACGGACCAATTAGGCTAATAATCCCGAAGATTTTCGTTTGCCGATATCAAGGGGTGTCTCCGGTGATTTGCGAGGCTTCTATGTGTCTGACACGAGAGACGAGATGGGAACATTTGTTCCCTATCACAGCCTCTCATTTGAGCGCATGTGAAATATTCACAGGCCAAAAGGGGCCCATCAGAGCCAGTGAATTATCTATGCAGACCTTCATTGGTCCACACTCCAACATCTTAAAAGATATGACGAGACCACTAGATTGCAGAAAGCACCAAACTCAATTACTACAATATTATCTCTAAAAAGACAAGAAGCATATTTAAAGGCATGAAAGGGGAGGGGGAAGTATCAGCAACATTTGTTTTTTTTTAATAACATTTTTTTCTTATGCTGATTCGGACGAGTTTCATTTAGATTAAATTGACATTTGCAGCTTCTTCGTCGAGGACGGATATTCAGTCAAAAAATTATAAAAACGTTTTTTTTATTAACCATATAATAACTGCTCAATATATGACAAGGGTGTGGGTGTATTTATCGATCACTTAATTGATTCATGTTATTAAGTCATGAAAAATTATAATTTTAAATAACATTAAAATATCAAAATGAACTATGTATATACAATGAGTAGATGGGATTTAAAACTTTTAATT
>JAKCPI010018517.1:0-10340 GCA_023213315.1 Euborellia annulipes
GATTTTTAATCTAATAAAAAGAAAAAGATTTAAATTCCGTTACCATGGCAACCATTTCTATCTTTCCTATGAAGAACAAGAGTAAAGTGGTCTGCAGAAGATTTCAACGGCAAAAATGAGAATATACATTTTAAAGAGCATCTAAAAAATAGTTCATTTATGAATTTTAAAAAAAAATCCTTGGAGGGAATTTTGAGAAAATCGAAAAAAACTGAAAAAGTACATCAGTAAAGTACTAGTACTTTTTGGCCGATTTTGTTCAAAAGCTATTTTGGAGATTCTTCAAAGGTACCTAAGTTAAATATAAAATTTCAATCTGGTAGCTCAATTCCTTCATGCTAAAAAAAATGGTTCCACACACACAGACACACAGACACACACAGACACACAGACCAATTTGCGGGACCCACTTTTTTGGACTCAGGGGACCTCAAAACATGTATATCCATCAAAATCTCGACATCGAATTTTTGACATGATCGCAATACTTTTCTCTCTCTATATATTTCATATATAGGGTAAGAGAAAGTAAAAATCAATTAAGAATTCATTTCAAATTTGACTGAATTTATCTCTAAAAAAATATATCATATAAATTCATGGAATTTTTGCAGGTTACTCCCCTAATCTACCTAAATTAATATTTATTTTTTTATGAATTATTTATTAAATAAAAATAGTTGACGAGCTGATTTATCATACGAAAAAAGAAAATTATTTGTAAATGTCAAGAATTTCATAATATTTATATTATTATACAAATCTATAATGAAAATTGCAAGTATTAATATAATAATAAAAATGAAATAAACTATAAAATGTTTATGTAGTTTAACATAACTTGACTCTAACTAAAACTTAAGAGAAAAAAATCTGGTGTGACTGGCGCACAGCACACAACTTTCTCTTACCTTCGGTAATCGAAAGTTGTGTTCTGTGCTTGTCACACCAGATTTTTTGTGTCGACATATATTTAGTTCCCGACAGTACGGAACATATGAATTCAGATGTAAAATTTATAAGCATGGGAAAATATTTATATTTTGTTACCATGGCAACCATTTCTCCTATCTTCCCTATGAAATACAAGAGTAAAGTGGTCTTCAGAAGATTTCAATTGCAAAATGAGAATATACATTTTAAAGAGAATCTAAAAAATAATTGATTTTTGAATTTTAAAAAAAATCGTTGGAGCAAATTTTGAGAAAATCGAAAAAAACTGAAAAAGTACATCAGTAAAGTGCTAGTACTCTTTGGCCGATTTTGATTAAAAGCTTATTTTTCCGGTCCCGGGGGGTGTTTAACTTAAATATAAAATTTCAACCTCGTAGCTCAATTCCTTCATGCTTAAAATTGAACACACACCCACACACCCCACCCACCCACCCACCCACACACCCACCCACAGACAGACCATGTCGCGAAAACCACTTTTTGGATTCAGGGGACCTCAAAACGTGAAGATCCATCAAAATCTCGACATCGAATTTTTGACATGAATCCAATACTTTCTCTCTATATATATATTACATATATACATAGGTAAGAGAAAGTAATAAATTGAAGGATAGGCCTATATTGATTGATATTCAATTAGAAAAATCTGTCAAAATTTTTACAGTAGTTGTCACGATAGTGTTCGTGTGCTCATATTTGCCACTATCCTCTATAGTAGTGAAAAAATTTCGTTAACTTCCTGCACATCCAATTAGATAATATAAAAATTTGGATATTAATTTATTTAAATAAATAGGCCCACCATTCAAATTTTAAAAGGCCGAAGGATTTTTTCCATTTTTTTTTAAATTTATACTAATTGAAGTTCTCCAATAATTTTTGAAAGAATCAGAAAAATAACTAAAAAGTTTGCAACCAAATTTTCTTTTATTTAGATTTCGCCCTCTCGGCTGACGTTTCTGCCTGAGGTCTAGACCATCTTCAGAGTCGGCTGGCAATAAACAAATAAGAGGATATTTTTAAAAACAGGGACAACATTCAGCATGTTGTCTGCTCACAGCAAAGCGTGAAGAATTTCATTTCTTTACGTTTTGCCTTGAGCAGACCTCATGCTGAATGTTGTCGCTGTTTTTAAAAATATCCACCATTTGATTATTGCCAGTCGGCTCTGAATATGGCCTAGATCTCAGGCCGAAACGTCAGCAGAGAATCTAAATAAAAGAAAATTTGATTTGTTATTTTTCTGACTCCATCACCATTAAGCCTTCAGCCACAGTCCTACAATTTTTGAAAGGTTTCATCTCTAAGTAAAATCAGTCTAAAATTTGAAGCTTTTTCGATTCATAAATTATAATTTCATTCATTTAAAATCTTGCATTAGGACCAGGTAGAAGAGAGAAGGCCTACGTGCTAGAGCCCTGGTTGCCGAGGGCTCTGCCCTGTCTGTCAAAGGGGTTCTGGCATGCAGGTCACCTCTGGCCATGTTGTCGACCTGCCTACCTGGCCAGGCTACCTGTTCTATTCACAATAAAGGACACTCTCTAGCTAGTTTTGCTCTCGATTTAGTCCAAGTGGCTCTCATTAAAAAGGTGAATTTGTGCACGAAAATTACGCAACCCGGCCCGTGCTGGATCCTCTTTCGCAATGGACCATTGCCTAGTATGTTCAGGAAGAGTCTTCCTGGCCAGCAACCTGTTTCCATTTCCATTTACCAATCCTTTTCTAACGAGCTATAAAATTTAAATATTCAATGTTTCATATTTATATTAGATCTATTTGAGGTAGAAAAAATTAATTTCTGACTAGAAAAATAAAATTTTCGCTCTCCCTAACGAGTATCCAAATGTATTACTCAATAACTGTTATATGATTCTTATTGCGGAAACATAAAGAAATCAACTGTTTTACACACCTAATTTTTTATTTTTAAATAAAAGTATTAAATTTATTTTATTACCCTTTTGCATATTTTTTTGAGTTAATTCGCCCCAGACTTAAGATTATTAACCTCTTTCACATATGATTAAATTTTTATTTAAATCTAATCAAAGAATAATATTACAATATATGACATTGGTTAGAATCTTTAAATAAACATGAAGAATAAAAGAAAAAAAAATTAAGGTTTTTTTTTTTTGTTGAATTCTTCAATTACAACTACATCTTAGTTAACATAAAGTCTTTTGTTTCACTACAACCAGTGGCGTCATTTGGGGGGGGGGCGGGGGGGCATTTGCCCCCCCCCCCAAGGGCTCTGATTTTTATAAAATTTTATATTATTCTAAATAAAATACTCCAAAATACACCTACGAGTATACAAACTGTACAAAATTAAACAATTAATTAAATTAAATATGTTTTGGCCAAATTTGAGTACCTATTTGTAAGTAAATTTTAAGAAAAAAAAAAATGTTTGCCCCCCCCAAGAAAAAATTTGCCCCCCCCCCAAGAAAAAGTTGAAATGACGCCACTGACTACAACACACTTTACATAACGTATTTCAACTCATTTACGCCTTCTTATAAGAAAAATTGCCATTTAAACTCTTTATGATCTTCTATACTGATCAATATTATTAGGGTCCGACCGAAACAAGATTTTCAGCCGAAACCGAAACCGAATATTCGGCCTCAACCTTAGTTTCGGCCGAAACCGTAACCGAAACCGAAACTTGTATTTCCTATAAAAAATTTTTTTCATTTTACCTTTTTTTTAGGGAGACTAAATTTTTTTACTTTCTCTTACCTATGTATATATGTAATATATATATAGAGAGAAAGTATTGGATTCATGTCAAAAATTCGATGTCGAGATTTTGATGGATCTTCACGTTTTGAGGTCCCCTGAATCCAAAAAAGTGGTTTTCGCGACATGGTCTGTCTGTGGGTGGGTGGGTGTGTGTGTTAATTTTAAGTATGAAGGAAATTAGCTAGGAGGTTGAAATTCTATATTTAACTTAAACACCCCCGGGACCGGAAAAATAAGCTTTTAATCAAAATCGGCCAAAGATTACTAGTACTTTACTGATGTACTTTTTCAGTTTTTTTCGATTTTCTCAAAATTTGCTCCAACGATTTTTTTTAAATTCAAAAATCAATTATTTTTTAGATGCTCTTTAAAATGTATATTCTCATTTTGCGATTGAAATCTTCTGAAGACCACTTTACTCTTGTATTTCATAGGGAAGATAGGAGAAATGGTTGCCATGGTAACAAAAAATAAATATTTTCCCATACTTATAAATTTTACATCTGAATTCAAATGTTCCGTACTGTCGGGAACTAAATATTTGTCGACACAAAAATCTGGTGTGACAAGCCTCCTACCTTCGGGTAATCGAAAGTTGTGTGCTGTGCGCCAGTCACACCAGATTTTTTCTCCCTCAAGTGCAAATTATTTGACCTTTTTTTTTTTTTTTGCATGCGAGTCTCATCCCATTTTTTCAGACTCTGGTTTCGGCCGGCCGAAAGGTTCGGCCACTTTTTGGCCGAAACCGAAACTACGGCCGAAACCATGATTTTTGGCCGAAACTGGCCGAAACCGTAACCGAAACCGAATATTCGGTCGGTTCCTAAATATTATAAATTTAAAAAAATCTGGTGTGTCTGATCTCACAGCACACAACTTTCTCTTACCTTCGGTAATCGAAAGTTCAGATTTTTGTGTCGACATATATTTAGTTTCCGACATTACGGTACATTTGAATTCAAGATGTAAATTTTTTTTTTTTTTTTTTAAACATTCACACTTTTTTCTCATTCACACTCACACTCACCCACACATTCACACTGTCTTTTCGGCAACTTAGGCCATTTAAGACTTTGACGATAACCGTTGTAATATATATTAATCTATTGTGGGTTCAGGCATTTCTATTTAAGCCATCTGGTATCCAAGATGTAAAATTTATAAACATGAGAAAATATTTATATTTTGTTACCATAGCAACCATTTCTCCTATCCTTCCTATGAAGTACAAGAGTAAAGTGGTCTTCAGACAAGGGCGGTCCCAGAGGGGGGGGTCAGGGAGTCGTGACCCCCCAAAATCTTTTTTTTTTTTTTTAACACACACTTTTTTCCCACTCACTCTCCCATTCACACAATCTTTTCGGCAACTTAGGCCATTTAAGACTTAAACGATACTCATATTTGATTAATATATATTTATTGGGGTCCAGGCCCATTTATTTATACTATAAAAAAAAAAAAAAAAAAAACAGTGACCCCCCCCAAAATGTAAGGCTAGGACCGCCATTGTCTTCAGAAGATTTCAATGGCAAAATGAGAATATACATTTTAAAGAACATCTAATAAATAATTGATTTTTGAATTTTAAATCGTTGAGCGAATTTTGAGAAAATCAAAAAAAAAAAAAAACTAAAAAAACTTCATCAGTAAAGTACTAGTACTTTTTGGTCGATTTTGATCAAAAGCTTATTTTCAAGCCCTAGATGGGTGACTAACTTAAATATAAAATTTCAACCTCCTAGCTCAATTCCTTCATGATTTAAATTGACACACACACACACAAACACACAGACAGACAGACCATGTCGCGAAAACCACTTTTTTGGATTCAGGGGACCTCAAAACGTGTATATCCATCAAAATGTCGACATGGAATTTTTGACATGAATCCAATACTTTCTCTCCATATATTCATATATATTGGTAAGAGAAAGTAAAAAATTTAAAATTTAATTCATTAAAAAACTTTGATATTTAGCTATCTTTTGATTGAAAAATTAAATTACTTTTCTAAATAAATTCTTTTTGCAGTGACCTCTCACTCTCTGTATTGCAACGTTTCGAAAGACCTTTAGATTTAACCGAACAAACGAAGAACACCCACTCATTAAACTTCAACAATCCTCTTTCTCAACATACCTCGAAATCTTTTTAATCTTTCGATGAAATTCTTATTTACTTTATTTCACAAAATAATAACACTTATAGAGATGACTGTCCGAAATAAAAATAAAGTTTCTTCATATGTATATAATTTAAAAAATTTTCTTAAAATTTGACCAGCTACTTATGCAATAAAAACTTCTTTATTTTTGAAATCTAATACCCAATTATTTTTTCAAAGATTTTATCGAATTGTATATTTTTTTAAATAATTATCATGAAAACGTTCCAATGTTATCTTTGTAAATAAGTGAAAATTATACGTTCTTGAAGTGTTAAGAAATTAATAAATATTTGAAGATATTTTAACTGCTATGTTTTAGGGAACCGAAGGTCACAGCAAAAAAAAAATTGTTGGAAATAAAATAATTGTATTTTACGAAATTCTATCCTACAATTTCCATAGTTTTTTTTACTTCTTTCTAATTAAAATATAAACAAGCTTATATTTCTGATTTTTGTTTCTTCTTATTAATTTTTGAAGGTCGGCAAAAAAACTTTTAAAAGAAGAGAGAAATTAATTAAGTTGCTACTCTCTAAAGAGGTCGCAAATTCCGATGTATTTTCCAACCAGAGGAGTTTAGAGCAGGGATGAGCAACCGTTAAACATGTTTATGCGGCCCGCCAAGCATTTCTAAAATTGAAAATAAATATTTTTTTATTTAAATTTTATCATCAGTATATAGTATATAGAAAAGGGAGGAGGGGAGGGGAGGAAGCATTTTCAGGAATTCAAGGAGGATGGAGGGGAAAAATTTTATATTTTTTTATTCTAATGTTTATTATAAATAAAGTTTTGTAAATTATTAATAAAAGTTACTTTATGTGCGACTCGCCAAAAAATTTTAAAATTTAAATTGGCCCGTTGATTAAAAAGGTTGCTCACCCCTGGTTTAGAGGCTTGGCTTTACTCCATTCTTAAAGGGTTGTCCGGAAAACTATGTTCACTAAATTTATTTTCGAATTCATCCAAAAGAGAGACTCCTAAAGTCCAACCAAGTTAAAATTTTAAATTTGTGACTTCTCGCTTTTTATAATATAGGAAATTTTAATAAATTCATAATGTGTTCTTTGGCTCTTCCTTCTGCCAATAAAAATGATAAGTTATTAAATTTATGTATTCACTAAATTAAACCAACTTGAATTAAAAACAAAAATATCAAAAATATTAAAATGCAGAGCTAAATTCACAAGCTATTAATATCAATATGAATTTTTATTACCAGGCAGGAGTAATTGGTTTTGAGTACAGGTGGTCAACAAACTAGATACTGATAATAAAAGTAATTTTTCAAGTGAGTTCAAGAACCTGCTGTAAATTAAAAAAAAAAAATGGAATTTTGCAAAGAAAATTAACCATTATATGATAGTACACCTGTTAGAAATATTAATTGAGATAGGTGTGATTAGGTGTGGTCTAGGTGATCGGCAGTTATTCGCTAATTGTTATGATTTTTTAAAATATATAAGCTATAATTCCATGCCAATCTAGTCTACCTTGTAAATAATTTTTAATTTTATCCCTTATAAAAAGTTTTTAATAATTTAGAAAGGAAAGTAGCTTTATTAGAGCCCATGTCCAATATAGACGATGCTCTGACCTTGTTTTTGAGCTTAGAAGCCATTCATAGATCCAGATAATGTATGTCTGTATGTCTTCGGTTGCTCAATTTCGATTGACAAATAAAAAAAAAAAAAAAGATTGTCTCCTTGTGACTCGTTCGGTGGTTTTTATCAATCAACAACAACAACACACACGTAGGGCCATTTGTGAAATGTTGCACCTCGAACTAAAACGATAACCTCACCGAATTAATTGACGTAGAAACAATTTAAATATTGCCTCATTTATGACTTTTTCAAGTCAATTTGACACGCGTAGTGGGCGTTACATCTTCTAGATATCTTATCTCAGCATCTGATCATAGTCTCTTCAGGCTTATACTAACTTACTTAGAAAATGTTACAATAATTTTTTTGTATTTCATTATCCGAAATATTTTATCTTTATTTTAAAAAATTGCTTTAAGAACCTTTTCTTATTTGAAAATCTAAATTGATAATCTTATTGAATTATTTAATAAAATCATCTGATGAGAAAGTCTTCTGAAAGGAAATTAGAAGACTGTCTGAATTTAGATAACTCTTATTCTGTATTCACAAGAAAACTTTTAAATGGAATTAATTATAATAATTCAATAATATTAACTCTTCTTCTTTTATTGTCGTTATTCCCAAATTTTTGGGGTGAACATTTATTTAAGAGTAATGCGACCGAAAAGAAGAACAAGCCGGCCGGACTTTGTTTTGGGGAGGCAAAGGATAGGGGAGAATAGGATAAATAGCAGTCTTAGCTCGTGTAACTCATTGGTCACCATTTTTTTTTTTTTTTTTTTTTTTTTGAACAATATGAAAATAATTTTTATCTTCAATTTAATCTTATTTAAGTTCTTATATTCATCTTTAATTATTAAAATATTACAATATTTATTTATAGATAAAACACGGATAGAGCACACCTACGTGATCGTAAAATTTTAATATAAAAATTAAACAAAATGATATTTTTATTTAAATATTTAATTGTAATAGTTTAATTTTTTTTTTTTTTAAATAAAAAAACACGCCCACATCTTCCAATTCACACTCTCACTCATACAGTCTTTTCGGCATCTTAGGCCATATAAGACTATAACCGTTATTTATATATATTTTGGGTCCAGGCATTCTTACTCAAGCCCAAGGGCTTAAATAAAATCATCGGACTGCCTGGGATCCGAACCCGTGACCCTTGGCATAGAAGGCAGGAGCGCTACCAACTACACCAAGCCCGAGGGGAATAGTTTAATTAAAATACTGCAAAATCAAATGGACCAAGTTCGATCGGTTGTTGCTTCTTTTTTCTTTATTATTTATTCTAATAATGTTTACATAAACACTTCAAGAACCTTCACTTAAATAGAAATGCCTGGACCCCTAATAGATTATCTATTGGGTATATCTAAGATATATTAATAATTAACGGTTATCGTCTAAGTATTAAATGGCCTAAGTTTCCGAAAAGACTGTGTGAATGTGTGTGTGAGTGTGAGTGTGAATGAGAAAAAAGTGTGAGTGTTAAAAAAAAACCTTCTAGTTAATAATTTTCTTTACTTAATTAGAAGATTTAATTTGTTTGTGAATTAAAAAAAATTGAAGGAACTTGAAAACTTAGAAATTTTGGAGAGTGACAATTAGTCATTATGCATCATTATCAAATTTTACTATATTTTATTTATTTTGGTTTTTTCTTTATCATTTAAATATGAATAGTCTATACATCATGACTGTTAGAAAGATTTGGAATAAGATAATTAATACATTATATTTATACAGTATAAAATATCATGTTTGTATAATCAATGGTGAATTTATGCAGAGAAAACAAACAAGCAGCCTGTCCCACCCCTTTATGAGGGATAGGTGTTGACATTATTGGCCTTGAAGACAACAATAAAACTAGTATTCTTTAGCCGTTTTTTTTAAATTAAACACTCACACTTTTTCTCCATTCACACACACCCACAGTCTTTTTCGGCAACTTAGGACATATAAGACTTTTTTCACGAAAACCATGAATATATCCATTAGGGGTCCAGGCATTAGCATAGCTAATAAGGAGCTATTTTTCTTAATTAATCCTTTTATTTAAGCCATTTGGTATCCTACTATACCAAGTCCGAGGGCTTGGCCGATTTTGTTCAAAAGCTCGGGAGTTACGTGCCAGTGGGGTACCTAATTTAAATATAGAATTTCAACTTCTTAGCTCTTTTCGTTCTTAAGATATTTTATTCACAGACACATAGACAGACTCAGAGGACCTCAAAACGTGTATTTCCATGAAGTCTCGACTAAAAAATAAAATTTGCATCAAATAGGCCTATACTAATCATTAATAATTTGATTAAAGATAAACTAAAATTTTCATCTTTGTCCTTGCTCAGGGCCCAGGACCTGTGGCTCAGTAGAAGACATTAGCTTCTTTTGCCTAGAGTCCTGGGTTTGCTTCCAAGCGAAAAAATCTATTCATTTGAATTGCTCTACTAATCATTTGAAATAAATAGAGATGGGGTCTAAATGGCCGTCGATGGCGAAAAAGACCTTAAACAACTTAATAAGAAAATCTTTGCTCATAATTTTATTCAAATTAATTAGATAATTCAATGAACTGTATAGTTGAAAAAAAAAAAAAAATAAAATAAAACTAAATAATATAAAGAAACAATAGGTTTTGTAAAAGAATTTCAAATTTTTGTCACCTTGAAAGAACATTTTTTTGTTTCTTAAATGCGTATAGGTCAAAGAGCGAGTAAATTGCATAGGAGAGTACCTAACCAACTCCGGCTGTTGTACGAACCCAAGGTCTCTCGCGTACACTCCATTGCCAAAGAAGCCTCTCTTCTTTTTTCTTATTATGGCATTTAGACCTATTT
>JAKCPI010018518.1:0-19982 GCA_023213315.1 Euborellia annulipes
TTCCAACCGGCGGTGTTCTGTTGATTGGGAAAAAAATTTTCTGCTCCGTATTTAAAGCAGTGGTTTAAGTGCCAAAGTGGTAATCAAGTGTTTATTCAAGTTTAAGGTAAAAAGTTGAAGAGCTTGGAACTATTTAATAATAATTATTTCAAGAAGGAAAGTGAATAAAAGAAGAATAGACTCTGTAAAGTAAACATAACCTCTCCCTCCCCATGGGGGATCCTGAAGAGGCGCTGGGCCAGGCTGCGGCCATGGAGGAAAGTGATGATCTTTCGGAAATCATCAGGACGTCCATGAACACAGTCTACCAGGTACCCAATGAACAATCTAATATAAATAATGAGTTAGATATGACATTGAAAAAAAGGAAAAATAATGAAAACATTGAGGAAACAAATTCATGTAAACAAATCATTTATTCACTTCACTCACACCCAGAAAGCAACCAGTCTAATATAATAAATAACAATCAGTCTCACGTATCACCTAATTCATCTTTTGATAAAAATAATTCTTCAACTCCATCGGAGTATAATTCGTTTTATTTAAAATGCGCCGAAAACCGGTACGCGGCACTTGACGGTGGGCCTTTGTATATTTATGCTGAAACAAATAATAATTCAAGATTACATCCTATGAATGTAGGAAAAATTATCAGAAATAACAATTTTAATTTATACAAAAATATTACTAGCATTAAAAGTATAGGGAGAAGTAGAGTTAAAATTTTGATAAAAGCTAACTATAAGGAAATTAATAATCTTATTGAGGAGAGGTATTGGTCGACGCATAACATTGTCTGTTATGTTCCTTCCTTTTATATGTTTAAACAAGGTGTTATCCGTGATGTGGACACGTCGTTATCAGAAAATGAGGTAATAAACTATTCTATTTCAGAGGTTATGGTGGTGCAGGCAAAACGAATTTACAAAATGAAAGAAATAGAAGGTAAAGGAAAGGTAAAAGTTCCGACACCTGTGGTAATTCTCTCATTTAGAGGGCCAAACCTGCCTAAAGACATAAAACTATTAGGAGTTAAGTGTAATGTTGAAACATACATACAAAAGGTTATACAATGTTATACTTGCTTACGGTATGGACATACTAGTAGAATATGTAAAAATAGCCCTAGGTGCGAAAAATGCGGTTCGTTACACGAAACCCAGACTTGTACTGAGGAACTTAATTGTATTTTTTGTAAAGCCCCCCATAGGTCGACTGATAGAAGAACCTGTCCTGAATTTAAAAGACAAGAAGCAATTAAAAAAATAATGACTGAAGAAAACATGACATTTCCGGAAGCCGCGGACTGTTACAAAATAAAAAATATAGGGTCGTACGCAGACAAGGCCAAAGATAAAAACTACACACATACACAGACACCTCCTCCCCCTCCAATATCACAGTACCCTCCACTAGTGAGACAAAGTCCACTACAAGAGGTCGAAGATGTAGGTCCTTCAAGAACACATCCCCGAAGGGAAGCCAGAGATAGTGCAAGCTATGGGAAGGAATAATCCACAATATAGACAAGTGAAAACGGGACATATAGAAGGGAAAAGTAGAAACCAAGCACAGGGACATGTAACGAATAATTTACACATTCCCTCTGCTCCTATTATTAATAGCCAAATTTATAAGAGTAATATAATACAAAGTTTAATGGAACTAGTCATGTCGAACATAAATAAAATTATTATGGTAGAATACCCATCACTCTCTAGCGAGCATCTCACGCCAACAATCCAACCGTTAGTTTTTAAAGCTATAAGTGAATCTTTTTCAACAATGTTTATAAACAAAGAGAAATACAGAGAATAGTCTCACAGATTCGGAAGACGAATCTGTTTAGAATTAACCCAGTAGTTAACATCCTTTAAGTATTAAAAAAATAGTCTGATGGGATGCCCCTCTAGACGCTTACAGAGTAGAAACAAAATAAAAAGCCCAAAAATGGATAAGTTAAAGGTACTACAATGGAATGCTCGATCCATTACCAGCAATAAAGGGAGCCTAGAAGTGACTCTAAGCGAGCTAAATATAGCAGTAGCAGCAATTGCCGAATCATGGCTTAAGCCTGCATATGAATTTAAAATAAAGGGATATAGTGTGGTTCGCACAGACAGACCGGACGGGAAAGGTGGAGCACTAATATTAATTAGAAACGACATACCATATAACAGCCTACATAGTTTCGATAATCATAACATTCAAATAGCGGCAGTACAGATAGAAATTTCGAAGGAGACTAATTGCACCATCCTATCATGTTATTGCAATCCAGGACATAACACCCCGATTTCGGAATGGAGAACGATTATAGATTCCTACCAAGCAAATTACTTAATCCTCGGCGACTTTAACGCTCATTCACCGGGTTGGGGGTGCCACACACAGGACAGACAAGGGGAAATACTCAATGCAATAGCGGAAGACTTCAATCTGGTAATACTGAATGACGGTTCTCCAACACGACTAACATACAACATAGACACCCCGTCCATTGTAGATATATCCCTGTGCTCCGCCAGTGTCTCGCATGCGGTCACATGGGAGGCACTGGAGGATACAATGGGATCAGATCACTATCCCATTCTCATAACCTTAGATATCCCACAAAATTACAATACTAACACCTATAGCTACATTCCACGCTTTAAAACAAAGGAAGCTAATTGGCCCAGATACCAATATAATATTACACAAAATCTGATAAACCTCCCTGAATTTGAGTCGTCAGAACATAAATATGAATACCTGATTTCGACTATCATTGGAGCAGCGAATGCTTCTATTCCGGTAACAAAAATAGCAAACATAAAATACCCCCCTGCGGTCTGGTGGACGCCGGAATGCAAAGACACAATAAAAAAAAGAAAAATGGCTCATAGTCGCTATAGGAAAAACCCAACCCTGGCCAATTTTTTAGAACTTAAAAAACAACAAGCTGTAACAAAAGGTATAATCAAACAAGCTAAAAGGAACTCATGGAGGGAATTCTGTGGGTCACTAAATAGGAATTGTTCACCGAATGAAATCTGGGGAAAAATTAAAAAATTAAAGGGAAATTACATAGCGGCCAAAAACCCCCCAAACGAAATCTTAGAAGAGTTTTTAGACAAACTAGCTCCAGCGTCTGTCCCAAAGGAAATACCAGAACCCCCGATAAATATGGATTCAGAAGACATTTTAAGCATACCCTTTTCAATACAAGAACTACAAAATGTTATATACCAGTCGACTAATAACTCTGCTCCTGGCATTGATAATATTCCTTACCCTCTTTTGAAGTTTTTACCATCCATAGGCTTAGAATTCCTCTTAGAAATTTATAATGATATTAGAACATCAGAATATATCCCCAATGTATGGAAAATTCAATTAATAATCCCGATATTAAAACCGGGTAAAGACAAAAGGGAAGGAAAATCGTACCGACCAATAGCCCTCTCCTCTTGTATTCAAAAAATTTTCGAAAAATTAGTAAAACTAAGGTTAGAACACTATCTAGAGACCACATACCAACTTCCATTATTATCATTCGGATTTAGATCGTTTGCATCAACAATGGACAACCTATCGCTTCTCATAACTAACATACAAGAAAGCATACTTACAAAAAAATATACTACTGCTGCGGTGATAGACATCGATGGTGCATACGATAATGTAGATCTGCACAGGCTCTATTTTAAACTGATCTCGTTAGGTATTGGTCTTCGCTCCAGCAAGCTGATATTCAATCTCTTATTTGGTCGTCAGGTATATATAAGAACTCACCCTATAAAAGCATCGCTATCTAGAATCCTACACAGAGGGATACCCCAGGGGTCATCCCTGAGCCCTCTTCTTTTCGTATGCTATACGCATGATTTGGCCCCGTCAATTTCTTATAATAGCAAAGTTCTCCAGTATGCAGATGACGTAATAATATACTCCACTTCATGTAAATTAGAGGAGTCGTTGGCAGACCTAGATATGTCTATATATGCTCTTCTGGAGTATTTAAACCAAAACAACTTCGAAATATCGGCTTCCAAATGCGCTGCTTGTATCTTCTCCACTCGCAGGATCCCAGCATGGAATAACATTCAGTTAGGAGATTTAGAATTTCCTCTGGTCAACAAAATTAAATATTTAGGTCTCACTATAGACGCAAAGCTCAGCTGGAAAGAACATATAAAGTTATTAAAAATAAAATGTCATAAATATCTAAACCTGATGAAGGCAATAGCAAAATTTACCTGGGGGGCTGATCCAATAGTTCTTCTCAATTTTTATAGGGCTACCATTCGTGCTTGCTTGGACTATGGTTGCTTTCTGGTCAGATCGGCGTCAAAATCATATCACATCCAACTCGATAGATTACAATATCAAGCAATAAGAACTGCTATGGGATATATGCGCTCAAGTCCTTGTAATGCAATACTAATAGAAAGCAATGAAATGCCGCTGGAATTTAGAACACAACTATTAGCTACTAAATTTATTCTGAAGCGTGCAGCGAGGATCTACCATCCAGTAGTAGAGGCACTGGCATCTCTCAGTCACACTTATAATCAAGTAGCCGCCAATAGACAACTCCCTCCGCTGCTCATGGCCTACAACAGCATTAATAACCTAGAAATAAAAATAGAAAAATCATCCCTTCCTCCTACCTTCCAAATATTGCCCTCGCAATTAAGTCAATACTTGGATATATCAACTGAGAATCCGTCAGAATACACTTACGAAACTGTAATATATACCGATGGATCTAAATCAATTATTAATGTAGGCTGTGCATTCTATGATATGAAGCACTCCAACTTTGGGCTGTTCAAATTACCAACAACATTCTCAAACTTTACAGCAGAACTCATGGCCATCCGCGAAGCGATATTGTACTGCATTTCTCACTCCTTCAACTCTTGCCTAATCATATCCGATTCCCAAAGTGTTCTTAAGGCTATCCTCAACTTCAGGAATAAAAAATCTACTCATATTCAGATAGGTTACATCAACCAACTCCTGATCAAAGCCGCCGGAAAAAAAATTAACATAGCTTTAAGATGGACACGAGGACACAGCATCTCACAGGGTAACCAAATCGCAGATTTTCTCGCTAAAAGAGCCTCATACCATGGGACAGAACTAGACGCACCAACATCATGGCAGGACATTCATCAAAATCAAAGGGAATATAAAGAATAACTGGGCTCATTCGTGGAAGCAATCCTCCATAACAACAGGCTCGGCACTGGCAAAAATAAAACCAAATATAGCACCGCCCTGGTTCATCAGCCATAAGGACCTCCCGAGAACAATAGTTACCATCATAAATCGACTCAGGATAAATCACACCAGATCACCAGCTCATCTTGCTAGGTTCAATATTATTCCATCTCCTTTCTGCGACTGCTCCAATACCCCAGCTACACCATTTCACCTAATATGTGAATGCCCCATCCATGACAGTATCCGCACAATGCATGGAATAATAAAAAAAAAGCTTTTAAAAAAATGCTTTTATTTAAATTGAACTAAAAAGAGAGAAATAAGAAAGAAATAATTTAATTGTTCTTGTTAAAATTTTTTTAATATTTATGACTTAAAATAAAAGCGTGGGGCGCTTCGAAGTGATTCCGAGGCTCGCGCCCCACGCTTTTATTTTAAGTCATAAATATTAAAAAATTTTAACAAGAACAATTAAATTATTTCTTTCTTATTTCTCTCTTTTTAGTTCAATTTAAATAAAGCATTTTTTTAAAAGCTTTTTTTTATTTTATTTTTATTTTAAGCTTTTTAGTCTTTTAGTCTTATAAAAAATCATCAATATGATAAAGTACCACATTAGTTTGGCCTGTATTGATTTGGTTCAATTGAAAAATTATTCATTATCATAAAAAAATGACTCGTAAATATCAAAATTCAAAACTATAGTTAATAGGGCCTTATTTGCGTGAGGCTTCAAATAAAGTACCACATTAGTTTGGTCTATTTTGATCAAAACCACCATATAGTGGCGTCATCAAAAATGACTCTTAAGTATTACATTTCACACCTCTAGCCCATCGGGAAGTCTTTTGAAATTACATTAATTCGCGAAGGGTTTCAAATAAAGTACCACATTAGTTTGGTCTATTTTGATCAAAACCACCATATAGTGGCGTCATCAAAAATGACTCTTAAGTATTACATTTCACACTTCTAGCCCATCGGGAAGTCTTTTGAAATTACATTAATTCGCGAAGGGTTTCAAATAAAGTACCACATTAGTTTGGTCTATTTTGATCAAAACCACCATATAGTGGCGTCATCAAAAATGACTCTTAAGTATTACATTTCACACTTCTAGCCCATCGGGAAGTCTTTTGAAATTACATTAATTCGCGAAGGGTTTCAAATAAAGTACCACATTAGTTTGGTCTATTTTGATCAAAACCACCATATAGTGGCGTCATCAAAAATGACTTTTAAGTATTACATTTCACACTTCTAGCCCATCGGGAAGTCTTTTGAAATTACATTAATTCGCGAAGGGTTTCAAATAAAGTACCACATTAGTTTGGTCTATTTTGATCAAAACCACCATATAGTGGCGTCATCAAAAATGACTCTTAAGTATTACATTTCACACCTCTAGCCCATCGGGAAGTCTTTTGAAATTACATTAATTCGCGAAGGGTTTCAAATAAAGTACCACATTAGTTTGGTCTATTTTGATCAAAACCACCATATAGTGGCGTCATCAAAAATGACTCTTAAGTATTACATTTCACACTTCTAGCCCATCGGGAAGTCTTTTGAAATTACATTAATTCACGAAGGGTTTCAAATAAAGTACCACATTAGTTTGGTCCATTTTGGTAAAACCAAACTCACAATTTGCGTCATCAAAAATGACTCTTAAATATCAAATTTCACACCTCTAGCTCATCGGGAAGTGTCCTTAACAAAGCCATAAAGTTGGTGACCTTGAAAGAGTAAGTTAAATAAAAGCATTTAATAATTAAAAATCAATCCCAATTTCCGAGACCCAACTGCCTTTCAACAGTTTCTAAAATCTCCAAGTTCTCAGGAACTCGAAAATCTGAATAAGTTCATCATTGCAGCTCAAATAATACTCTAAAACAACAGAATTTAGAACATTTTAGTTTGTTATCATGTTATTTTCGACTAATTTTCTTATAATGTATAATTTGTATTATGTTGGTTTTAGTACATTTATGGTTTATAAGCGTTTTCATTTTAAAAATTTTTTTGTTGTAAAATGTTGTTGATATAATGTATTTTTGATAACTATGTTTTTATATAAGGTATTTTTTGTAAAGAGTTCTTTTTTTTTACATAATCTATGTTTTGTAATGTACGTATTTTTTAGAGATTGTATTTTTTATAAAGTATTGTATTTTTTATAAAATATTGTATACAGAAGTCTGGCTGGATGGCGAAGGCCGCAAGCCAAAAAATAAAGAAAAAAAAAAAAAAAAAAAAAAAAAAAAATAAAAAACCTACATTTTTTCATGATCTCAGATGTCGGAAAAAATAAATATTTTAAATTTTTTTTATTATTATTATTATTTTTATTTTTTATTTTTATTATTTTTTATTATTTTTACTATGTTATTTATATGTATATAACTTGCTACTCTATTATTTTTACTATGTTGCTTATATGTATATAATTTGCTACTTTATTATTTTACTATGTTATTTATATGGATTTTTGTATATATGTATGTGAAGGGAATGACCGAGGGGTCACCCCTAATAAATTAAAAAAAAAAAAAATTTTTATAAGTCCATGCCCGCCCGATTTCATTTGCATGCCCGTCCGCCCGAGCCCGTTTAGATATACTTTCTACCCGCCCGTACCCGCCCGTAATTTTTTCATGGCCTCCAAAACCCGCCCGCGGGCCAGGCGGGCTACGGGCCTACGGGCTTACCCGTACCCGTGCAGGGCTCTAACCAAAGGTATGCTGTGCGACCAGTCATACCAGATTTTGTTTTTTAATTTTAATTAAAAAAAAATGTTGCTCAAAGAATATATATATATATATATATATTAAATTCATTTTGAAGATAATTTCATTTTTATTATATTGTTCTAAGTTAAAAAAATCTGGTGTGACTGGTCGCACAGCACACAACTTTCTCTTACCTTCGGTAATCGAAAGTTGTGAACTGTGCTTGTCACACCAGATTTTTTGTGTTGAGATATATTTAGTTACCGACAGTAGGGTACATTTGAATTCAAGATGTAAAATTTATAAGTTTGGGAAAATATTTATATTTTGTTGCCATAGGAACCATAGGAGAAATTCCTATCTATCCTATGAAGAACAAGAGTAAAGTGGTCTTCAGAATATTTCAATTGCAAAATGAGAATATACATTTTAAAGAGCATCTAAAAAATAATTGATTTTTGAATTAAAAAAAAAATCGTTGGAGCGAATTTTGAGAAAATCGAAAAAAACTGAAAAAGTACATCAGTAAAGTACTAGTACTTTTGGGCCGATTTTGTTCAAAAGCTTCGTGTCACGTCCCATGGGGGGTGCCTAACTTAAATATAAAATTTCAACCTTCTAACTCTTTTCGTTCTTGAGATATTTTGTTCACAGACACACAGACAGACAGACACACACAGACAGACAGACAGACCATGTCGCGAAAACCACTTTTTTGGATTCAGGGGACCTCAAAACGTGAAGATCCATCAAAATCTCGACATCGAATTTTTGACATGAATCCAATACTTTCTCTCTATATATATATATTACATATATACATAGGTAAGAGAAAGTAAAAAAAAAAGAATATTAGATATGATTTTCTCTCTCTCTCTCTCTCTCGACTTGAAAATTTATTTATTTCTCTATACTCAAAGGTAAAATATATTTTCATTTTCATAAACTCTGTATTTTTTTTTTTTTTTTAAATTAAAAAAAAAAAAAAAGTTGAATCTGTCTAGCTGTTTATATTAGCAGTACATCAAAAAAAAAAACATTTGAAAGATGAAACATAAAATAAATTAAAACACAGAGAGAGAAAAAGCAAATTTAATAAATCGACTATGAAAAATGACTCAAGCTTATTATTAAAAAGGTGTAAAAATGTGAGTGTGTGTGTGTGTGTGTGTGTGTGTGTGTGTGCATTCTCATGGCCATTTCGACACCCAGTAGCAGCAGCCCCCCCCCCCCTAACAAACAAAGGCTTTGTAATGGTGATTAGCGATTGCAAAGTGGATTTGCGTTCTCTCTTCCCACGCGTCTTCTTTGCACACACGCGTGCGTTCTATAATCCCCATAAAGGGGCCTGGGGGGAGGTTTATTTTTAGCCCCGCGTGTCAAATACACCATAAAAATTAGGTAACTTTACATTAAAAAACTATTAAGTTATTATTATAACTTCTATGAGAAAATGTTTACCGAAGATAATAAGATTTATTATCAGTTATATATATATATATATAAAAAAGGATTTAGGGGGAGAGAAATTGGTTTTTAATAAGGGCTCGGTGCTTGTAATGGAGGCTATTCAGTCACACCATCAAAGGACAATACCCCTAAATTCTATTTGCCTTTGAATCTCTTCATTCATATACAAAATAATTATTATTTATTAATATTATTTGAAATTCCTATCAGGATCGCCGTTTAATTACCCGAGGGGCTTAAGCGCTCGAAAGGCACACACTTCAAACCTCTGGCCGTAGACACCGGCACCCCGTGAAGTTATATTATTTCCTATATCAAACTCCTCCTCGTGAGTTCGTCTCTAGCTAGTGAACTAATTCTTATTTCTGGTTGAAAACGGTTCCTTTTATCCAACCTCTTCTATGCTATGGAGGATGTCCTAGTTTGGGCAGGGACTCCCTCAGCAGCCTACTCCTTTTGAAGAATGCATCACTGAGAGGGAACCTTCTTTACGTCCCTTCCACAGGACGGGATGTCACAGCAACTCCCTCTCCTCGTAGAGTTGCCTGGGGGCTATTGTGGTGAGATCCAATATTCCAATCCAGTGCCTGCTTGAGCATTAAATAAATATTTTTATTTAATGAAAAATCCCGCACGCCCAGGGTTTGAACAGGGTTCTTCTTTGTAGAAGCCGACACCCAAGTTCACTACACCATCGAGCCCCCTTATAAAGATTCGAATTTAATTTGGAAATTTTCTTTATTACTATTTTAAAATGTACAATTTGCACACTATGGTGCTTAGGACATTTACAATGTTTAAGTATCGACTTCGTTTTATCTTTTGTTAACTTTATCGATTGTACTTTATTCAGTTCATAAAAGTTCTTACATCTATCCAATTTTGTAAAGAGGAAAGATTGGAAAATTTAAATTTAATATAAATATATTAAATTATAGAAAAAATAATTGTGAGATTTAATTTAATCTTTTCTTTTATAACGCATTAACTTGGAAACTATTTGACGAATTTTTATGGGTTATGAAAAAAAATTAATCCTTCACAAATAACAGTAAAAGTAAAATGAAAACTAGGAACGGACCAAATGTTCGGTTTCGGTCACGGTTTCGGCCAAAAAGTAGCCGAAACTTTCGGCCGCCCGAAACCTGAGTCTGAAAAAGATGGGATGAGACTCGTATGTTCGCATGCAAAAAAAAAAAAAGGTCAAATGATTTGCACTTGAGGGAGGAAAAAATTTTCCGCCCGGTGGAAAGGGGCGGAAAAAATTTAGTCTCCCTAAAAAAAAAAAGGTAAAATGATATGAATTGTGTATAGGAAATACAAGTTTCGGTTTCGGCAAACTAAGAATAAGGCCAAAATTCGAAATTCGGTTTCGGTTTCGGCACAAAATCTTGTTTCGGTCGGACCCTAATAAAAACGAATTAAAAAACCCACTATTTATTTAGAATATAAATAAATAAATAAATAAATGTGTTATTTTCTTTCAGATTAGAAATATCAAATATGCATGAATAAAGATTGTATTTTGACTTATGTCGCACTTAAAAAAAAATAAAAAAAGACTTTTTTATAGCTATGTGAATGCGCCACTCTCTCTTTTGTGTAGATTCTCTCCCTCCCCCTTCCATCCTTAGGGAGGGGGGGAGGGGGGATATGATGGATGAAAAGCATCCCCCAACCCCTACAACAACAACAACAACCTACAAATTATGTTGTTGTTTTTTGTTATCTTTATGTACTGCTTGCTATACTAATGTCACAATTTAATTTGAAGATTAAAATATATTTGCTTGCTTGGAAGGAGAATAAAACAAAAAATATTAATGTAGTTTTTTTTACAACGCTCAATGTAACCCTCATAAATTTATTCTTTTATTTGGAAGATTTAATTAATTTTATTATTAATTTGCTTTGATTTTTTCACATCCATTCTGATGGGTTTTGAGCCTCCCATTTTGAGAATTTATTTTTCTTACAAGTAAAGTAACCCAAACATGAAATTCCGATTTCAATGAAACTTTGTACAATTAAACAACTAATATAAATATGCATTAAACGAGAAAAAATTCCACCGATAAAATAACAGAACTTTTTAAAAAAATTAATTTTTGAATTTTTAAAACAGGTAGATTTTCAATTTCAAGTTGTTTTGAAAGGGGTTTCAGCTGTTTGTTGAGTGAATTGATTGTTGGATTTTGAAACTTTTCAGCTTGATAATGTTATTGAAGGGGTATAGTTAGATAACAGAAATAAATGGGTTTGGTGTCGGCTATGGGCTAACGGGGGCGCTTGAACAAGGAGAAGGCGGGGGGACGGGACTAGTTTTATTTCAAAATTATATTATAAAAGAAAATAGATCTCTGTCTGTCCGCTTTTGCAACAGTTTTTGAAAATTTTTAAACAAGATAGATTTTTAGCTACAAAGTGTTTTGAATGGTCATTAATACTATTGTTGAAATGCTAGATAGAAACCTAATGCTAATATTAATTATTCATTTTAGGCATAATTATCAATTGTATGGAATCACTTGAATTCAATATTGAATATGAGTCTAACTTGGAATTTGAAACACTTTTTTTAATGATTTTCACTATTGTGCTAATTTTCAGGAATAATTTTAAAAAAATTTTTTAAAATAAACTGTTCATTCATTGGTCGAAATTTTTTCAAATTAATATATAGATTTATCATTTATTTAATTGTACCAAGTTTCAGTGAAATCAGAATTTCATGTTTGGGTTACTTTACTTGTTAGACTCGGAATTAACGTGAAAAATTTCATTTCAAAATTCATGTTGGTCAAACAGAGCGTGACAGACACACGGACACTCCACAAAATACAAATATAGATTTATTTGGAAAATAAATTTTTCATTTCTAGAAAAGAATTTTTGGAAAAATATAAAGAGAGCTTAGCAAATGGAAGGCGAGGATAAAGAATTTTGTATTTTCTAGGCAGCGATGGCAATATTTTATTTATTTACAAAGCAAATTTGTTAAAAAGGCTCAGACCTATGGCCGTCCTATGTGCTATTTAGCAATACGAGAGGTAAATGTCTTAAGTCGTATATTCAAATAAGACATAGGAGACTTTTAAGACGATAGGACGTCCCATATCACCGAATACCCCTAGTAAGTTGAGAAAAAATACTCAGATCATCAAATGAGAAGGTTAAAAAAATTGCCGTAAATTTTCCCATTAGAAAGCATTGGGGTTCTAACTCTCCGATTGAAAAATCAAAACCAATTTATTATTATTGAGAAACAGGATGAAGAAAGAAGAGCAGCTAGTATTTGTTTCATTTAATTAGGGGCCCATTAAGCTAACGTTTCGGTCTCGGTCGAGACCATCTTCAGAGTTACAACATAGCAAGAAAAGCGAAAATCCTTAAAATTACAATTTCATCTCAATCATGAATGAATTTGAGAAATCGAAAAAAAAAAAAAACACTGAAAAAATACATTAGTAAAGTACTAGTACCCTTTGGCTGATGTGATTGAAATTTCTTGAAATACTTACGACATAGGTACTTGGCTTAAGTATAAAATTTGAGTATCGAGAGTTTTTTCGTTTTTGAGTAATTCCCATTAACCCACATTTTTTGATATTTCACTTGAAATCAATTTAATTTATTGTGAAAAAATCTTAAATTTCAAGAAGATCGATTCCAGTTAAAATATCAAAACATAATGTTTATGTAAATTTCTCTGAAAGAGATTTTATTGCTTTTAAATGTCTGTTTTATTGCTTTTCTTGAAATTGCCATTAAAAGGAGGCGATTCCCTTTTAGCTTGAATTTGACGTCATTTTCACAATCATTTGAATGAATTTCAACTGAAACATCAAAAAGTGTGGATTAAATTAAATAACTCAATAAGGAAAGAACTCTCGATACTCAAATTTTATACTTTAGCTAAGTAATCATGTCCCAAGCATGGGCAGGAATTTCATTCCAATCGACCAAATAGTACTAGTACTTTACTGATGTATTTTTTTTATTTTTCTCACAATTGGCTTTAACGATTTTGTTTAAAACCAGATTTTTTGATCAAAAAGTAATAAACCTGCTGTTAGATCCTTGATTAACCTTTGGTTAAAGTGTATCAATAGAATCCACCCCCCCCCCTTCGCTTCCAAGTTCATTCTTTGTTTATCTGAATTGTATAAGGGCTAACAACATGTTATTTCGAGTGTGTAAAACGAACAGCTACGCTATCCATTAACTTTCTGACACACGAGCTAAAACAGACAGAGAGAGAGAGCTCGGGCTGCGATGATAAATGGCTACTCCCATGGATTTATATTCAGTGAATATACGGAGAAAAACTAATTACAAAAAAGGAAATTGTGTGAAAATCTGTCGAGAGAGAGGGGGGGGGGAAGGGGGGGAGGTAACACCAAAAGGAAAAAAAAAATACAAACAAGCAGCAATGTTCTTTAATATAATAAAAGGGAAATCAATCGTCTTTTTTTTCTCTCATATATATATATAAATTAATTCTCAATTCAATGCACGTTCAAAGTTACTGATAAAATAAACTTTATATATTATATTAAATATATCAATCATCAACTTTGAAAGGCAAGGGGGGATTATATCTATGCCCAAGTGCAATTATTAACGATCATGTTGAGCTATGAAATGAAATAGTGCTAAAAGACTAACGTTTTGTCTTTTTTTTTTTAAGAAAAATTATTCTTATATATCTAAAAGATCTATTAAGGGGGCGTAGGGGCGGCGTCTAAACGCAAAACGAGAATATACATTTTAAAGAGCATGTCAATAATAATTGATTTTTGATTTTATCAAAATCGTTGGAGCGAATTTTGAGAAAATCGAAAAATAAGTACATCAGTAAAGTACTAGAACTTTTTGAACGATTTCGTTCAAAAGCTTATTTTGAGTGAACGGCAAGATGCCTAACTTAAATATAAAATTTCGATCCGGTAGCTCAATTCCTTCATGCTAAAAATCGTTAAACAAAAACACACAGACAGCTAATTTGTGGGACCCACTTATTTTGGACTCGGGGGACCTCAAAACGTATATCCATCAAAATCCCTTTTAGAAATGGTCGCAATACTTTCTCTTTCTATATACGGTATATATTGTATTTCATATATAGAGGGTAAGAGAAAGTAAAAACTTAATCTAAGCTTCACACAGATTCCAGGTTCAGGTAGATGGATTTTGCATTTTATAAATAAGGAAAAATAAAATTTCTCTTATTTTTTATTAAAATTGATTGGCCAACTCGATGCGCTATCTAAGTTTCGTCCTATCAGATATCATCAGGGCTTGCAATAAATACAGGGTGCCCGGAAATAACAGGTACCTAGAAAAGGAGATGATTCTATATGAAAAAAATAAGACTTTTTTTTCCTATAAACTTAATATGCCCAGCCGCTTGCTTCGTTTTCAAGATACAGGAGGTCAAAGTTGAATTTTTGTTTTTTTTGTCTTTTGCTAATATCTCGAGAACCGTTTGAGATACAATGTTTAGCTTCTGTACACGATTACTATCTTATCCGGTATCTTTTTTGTGTAAAAAACATTGGCGGTTAGAAAACGATTTTTGAAATGGCATTTGTCTCATCAGTGGCGTAGAAGTTAGGAGGTGTAAAACACTCAAAGTGCTTAAATCTACGCCACTGATTTTTCAAAAAACGTTACACATAAAACAAGCGGAATAATGAACATAAATTGTGTACAGAAGCTAAACATTGATATCATACACAAAACATATTACAATATTACTTGTTTTTTTAATTACAGAAAAAACTTGTCTTAAAAATCAAAATACATCTTATAAAAGATTTTTTTTATCTCAATTTTAGAAGATCCATTCAAAGATATTTTCAATCACCCAAATTAGCCAACAGAGGGTAAAAAATTTTTATAAGATGTATTTTGATTTTTAAGACAAGTTTTTTCTGTAATTAAAAAACAAGTAATATTGTAATATGTTTTGTGTATGATATGGTAAAGAGGAGTTATATTTATTGCAGGTTCTGATAGGACGAAACAAATTGCGCATCGAAGTTAGCCAATAAATTTTAATAAAGAATAAGAGAAATTTTATTTTTCCTTATTTATAAATTGTAAAATCCATTTACGTGAACCTGGAATCTGTGTGAAGCTTAGATTGAATCAACTGGTTTGAGATCCTATGAAAGTAAAAACTTAATACAATATAGGATCTCACCACAATAGCCCTCAGGCAACTCTACGAGGAGAGGGAGTTACTGTGACATCCAGTCCTGTGGAAGTGACGCCCCTCTCAGTGATGCATTCTTCGAAAGGAGTCGATGCTGAGGGTGTACCTCAGTGACGGCGCTACGGGGGGGGCTAGGGGGGCATGCGCCCCCCGGCAAGGATCTCTGCCCCCCTGGATGCCCCCCCCCCCCAAACAGCTCGAAAACCAAATAAAAAAAATTTTCTAAAATTATTCACTTAAAAAAATGTAAATTTTTTAAACTTTTTATTACAGCGTAAAAAAGAAATTATTTTTTTTTTATTCTTTATTTTAATAAATAAATTTAGTTACTTTCAAGTTTTTGAAATATCTTTCTTTTGTGCCATTAAAATGTCATCGAAAATAAAAAAATATCCGATAACTTCACCAATCGAAATGAAATAAATAGAGACGGGGTCTAAATGGCCTTCGATGCCGAAAAAGTCCTTTTTTTTAAACATTCACACTTTTTTCTCATTCACACTCACATTCACACAGTCTTTTCGGCAACCTAGGCCATATAAGACTTTGACGATAACCGTTATTTATGAATTTTTCTATATTAGGGTCCAGGTATTCTTATTTAAGCCATTTGGTATCCAAATGGCTTAAATAAAATCATCGGACTACCTGGGGTCCGAACCCGCGATGTTTGGTATACGAGGTTAGCACGCTAACCTCTACGCCAAGCCCCGAGGGCGAAAAAGTCCTAAATTAAAAAAAAAAAACTATTGAGCCCCAATCTAAAAAAAAATTTTCTTCTTCGAGTACAAGTGTAAATCCACCAGCTATGAATCAAGCTCAAGTGATTCAGGAGAAATTGATACTGATTTTGAGAAATTCTGCGTATAGCCAATATCTTACAGAAACATTTCTGGGCTTTCATATTTCTCAGGAGGAAGCCTGCCAACCAAAACTGAAAATATTTCCCTGTACGAAATTCGGTAAGGTTCAGTGCTGGTGGTGTGACATTTTTTAGATCCTCTTTAAAATGTATATTTTCCTTTTGCCCTTGGAATCTTTTGAAGCACACTTTACTCTTGTACTTTATAACGCCTATGTCGACTAGAGTCCGACCGAAACAAGATTTTCAGCCGAAACCGAATTTTGGCTTCAATTTTAGTTTCGACCGAAATCGAAACTTGTTTTAAAAATTTTCTTAAAATTTCCTATATAAAATTCATCTTTTATTTTTAGTAAAATTTAAGTGCGAATTTCACTCGACGTTTTTTTTAGTGTACGAGCATAAATAATTCCATCTTTTCAAACTCAGGTTTCGGGCAGGCCGAAGTTTCGGCTGAAATTTGGCCGAAACTGGCCGAATTTGAAACTTCTGTCAGTTCCTAAGATCGACACAAAAATCTGGTGTAACTATCACACCAGATTTTTTGTTTCTCTGTTGATGTAGCCTATATATTTATTGACTGCCCCCCTGTTGACAAGTTTGCCCCACTCCTGCCCCCCACTGAGAATAAGCTAGCGCCGTCACTGGTGTACCTCCTCAAACTAGGACATAAACGGGGATCCCGATAGGAATTTCAAATAAATAAATATTATTAGAACAACAAATTTATGTGTGTGTGAAAAAGGATTAAACAAATAATTAAATTTCAAATAATAAATAAATAAATCCTGATAAAATTATCTAAATTGCAATTATTGTTTCTCAAATCAAAATTTTTGTTTTTTTAATAATCAAATAATATACAGGGAATATAGAAATTATCTCTCTCTCTATATATTTTTTTCATTTAATATGATATCATGTTTATATCACACATACAGAACAGACACATAAACATTAATTTAGCCATTTAATAATTTTCCAGTTAAACGCTTCAAGCCCTTTTTGGGTTGGGTTGGTTGGGTTCAAACGAATGAAAACCAATTTTTAACATGAATTAATTCGCTCCTGCTTGTTAATTTGTGTGTCGGTTATGTTGGGATTTCAACTCCTATAGTGGGAGGGGGGGGGTGGTTGAATTTCCAATTGGTTTAAGTTTAATTAATCAGATTTTGCTAGAGGAAACATGTGTTAACTCTCTCTCTCTCTAATAGCAAGCAAGCAAGTTTCAAGGTAAATACAAAGTTTGAGTTTTGATTTTGGTTTTATTTTACTAATATACAAAAACTAGCCGCAATGCCCGCTTTTGGCGAGAATGAATATTGAGGTTATGGATTTTATGGAGAAAATATACACCAGCGGTCGCTTTCCACAATTAAAATAATTTATTTTTGCAAATATTTCGAATTGCCTACGCAATGCATCTTCGGTGCATCAAATTACACATATCCATAACCTCAACGATCTGTCCCAGTAAATTTTAACTTCGAGAATGAATATTTATTTAAATCATTTGGATACCAATTGGCGTAAAGATGCCGAAAAGACTAAAAGAAAAATATCTTGAATTATAATCTATTATTTGAAGCGTAGGAAGATTTATTGCGGTTTTTGATCAAGGTGTTATGGCTCAAGAAAAACAATAAAAAAATAATGGTTTATTGTTGTCTGCTTTATTTTAGGTCTGGTTTTGCAGGCCTGATGATGGTAGTTGGACTAGCGAAACTGATGCTAGCCAGTCACCTTGGTCAAAAACAGCAATAAATCTTCCTATGCTTTAAATAGTATTTATAATTGCGCTAATCCTACAAAATTATAATCTATTGTCGGAAACTTAATATAAGAGAAAATGTCGACACTAAAAATCTGTTTCTTGAAACAGACCAAGTCTTTTAAAAAAAAAAAAACAGAAAGTTACTTGGAAGTGTTAAGTCAAAAAAGACTTTTCCCTCGCTCACACTCACATACACGAAATATAAAAAATTTCAAAAAGTGCAGTTCCTAAAATTTATACAAAATATTTAGAATATAATATTGTCGAAAATTTACATTGTCGGGGACGGAAACGTAACACAAATGCATACGAAGATAAAAGAATTTTGAGAGAATCTCGACGTAATCCATCGACAACGTCACGAAACATTGTTGAACAACTAAAATTAAATATATCTTCAATAACTGTGCGACGTAGATTAAATGATGAGGGTTTAAAAAATTGTGTAGCTAGGCGCAAGCCACACATTAGTAAAGTGAATAAAAGGAAACGTTTAGATTTTGCAAAAAAAAATATGTAAATATGCCATTATCATTTTGAAAACGAGTAATATGGAGTGAAGAAAGTAAATTTGAGCTGTTATAAAAAAAAAAGAACGCATCTGTGGGGGAAACCAAATGAAGCTCTAAAAAAGCAGTATGTTTTACCAACAGTCAAACATGGAGGAGACTCAATAATGGTATGGGGTTGTTTTTCATGGTATAAAGTTGGAAATTTAGTATCTATAAATGGAATCATGAATTCAGATAAATATATTGACATTTTAAATGAAATGGATCTCGATGACGACTGGATGTTTCAACAAGACACGGATCCGAAGCACACAGCGAAGAAAACAAAACAATTTTTCCAGGATTGTAAGATTAAAGTTCTTGATTGGCCTCCACAAAGTCCGGACCTTAATCCAATCGAAAATTTGTGGACTTTATTGGATGGAGAAATTACATTAGAAATATATATTTCAAATATAGGGTAGAGAAAAAGTAAAAAGACATAATAAAGAACAATTGCAACTACAATTTCAAAAAATCGATAAAAACTATTTGGAAAAACGGCTAATATCTAGTATAAAATCCCAAGACACGGGGACAAGTTGTAAACAACTTGCAGGGGTCAAGACCTAATTGTTTCGGTCCTTCGGTATGCAGTTCGGTTTTCCGTCGATTAAAAAAAAAATTTAAAACAACTATGGAATTCTCGACTTCGGTTTTGGGAGCGTTGAGCTAATGTCAAGAAAGAACTAGCCCACTGATGGCTCTCTATTCTAGAGATTAACCGGAAAAACTTGTAGAAAGTGTGCCACGACGATTACAAGCAATAATGGTTGTAATACAAAATGTTAATAACTCAATTTTTCAGCATTTTTACAGTGTCCACTTAATTTTGTTCAAAATTACGTTTTTTTGATATAATGATAAAAAAAATTCTAATTTATTATTTATTAAAATTAATTTATCTGTTTATATTATCAAATTATACTTTGTTAATTTAAATGTGCAATAAAGTTTTGAATGAAAGGCATTATTAGTTGAATTAAAATTAATTTTTTGTTATTTTTGATACCTCTCCATTTAATTTTGTCCACGACTGTATATATATATAATATGTATTTTGCCTTCAATCTCTATTTTTTTTTTTTTTTTCATTTATTCTTGCCTCCGGGTACGTACATAATAAATAAATCCTGAAGCAAGCACTGAATTGGAA